>KV426173.1:0-24908 GCA_001632375.1 Exidia glandulosa HHB12029 | reverse complement strand
TGTTGCGGCTGGAGCTGGAACTGATGGTGCTCGATCTTCTCGACGATGACCGCGACCGAGTTGCCACGGCGGCGGCGCAGGAAGTGCTTGGGAAGGCCACCGGACGGCGTCTGCTCGATGAAGAGGACGGACTCGGGCGATGACGGCGGTGAGGGCGCGTCGAAGTCGTTGCCGGCGAGATAGTTGAGCTGGGGCGTCTTGAGGTACTTGGCGGCGAGCGCTTCGTAGGCCTCGTTGTACTGCGCGCCGGGCGAGAGCGGGCGGGGCACGTCCGGCATGGAGACGGAGCGCAGATGGCGGCTGCTGGACGAGCTGTGGGTGCGCGCGTGACCTGACGCGGCGCCGACGCGGATAGGGGCGCCGTTGGGCACGACGTGACCGTTGCTGGCGGGCATGAACTGCGCCGGGAACGAGACCGCGCGCGGCTGGAACGCGGGCGCCAGGGCGAGGATGCGCTTGCTGGACGGTGCCGCGGGCTCGCCGTCGACGGGGGTGTCGGGCATGGTGTTGACGGACGACGCGCTACTGGACGGCGTGAGCATCGAGAGGCTCGTCGTCGTGATGGTCGTCGTCGTCGTCGTGGCGGGCATTGACGACGCGTCCTCGTCGCCGGCGGCACCAGTGACAGCGGTCTTGCGTCCTTTGACCATGGTTGTGCTTGAGGGAAAGGCCAGGGAAATCCGGAGTCGGCCGTGTCGCTGCACCAAAAGTACTTGACGCCCAGCGCGTTTGGCACGTGACCTCCTATCTTTTCTCCCTCAATTCCGGCGCGGAAGTGGGCTACCAAACATCTCCTGTTCTCGGCGGTTGTTCTGGCCTGGACCGCTCGTCTGGTCGCTGTGGTCGACGCAGGGGCTCGCGACGTCTGGTCGAGCTCGTATATGCAACGAGAACACGAGATCTTCTTGTCATCGGCAAGATATCCGGAGCGCTTGACTAGACGTTAGGAACGGCTTGCTTGAGCTCGGTTCTAGCTTGGAGCCGGTCGTCTTCGCCTGTCCGAGTCCTCTGTTGCCGGAACTGTGCGCTGTCTAACTGTCCTCTTCGAACCGCCTGGCAGTGAAATGGCCGGACTCTCACACAACTCATGCGCGTCCCGGACATGCCGGAATCCAATACTGAAGCCTTTATCTCCCGTCTCAGCGAGTCGCAGTGCGTAAATTGGCAGCGCAAGGAAGGGTTGTCTCCCTGGACTGAGATCTTCGTTCCCTGCGCCCATGCGGTCCCAGTCTTCGATTCGGGATCTTCGTCCTGCTCGAGCTTCTCTCGCGGTCAGCAGCGGTTACGATTTACAGTATGAGAGAAGGAGCGCTCGAGACGATGCCCGATGTAATTCGAGGTTTAGACGCCGGATGAAAGCCGGAGAGGAATTGGGACTACCGGGTTTAGGAGCGACGATCGTCACGACTGGCACGGCCTTTTGAACCCGGACTCGGTGCAAGTAGAGCGCCTCGTTTTCCCTCAGACTCTGAACTCGGTTCGACTCCCACGCTCGCTGTCTACGCCTCTCCTTTTCTACAAGACACTCTCGCTACACTCCCCAATAATCAACATGCCGCTCTCCCTCGACGCTCTCCGTTTCACCCCGTCCGCGACTGGTACCGCGCTCGGCGCGTTCGCCGGTCTCGCAGCCTACCTCGTCGCCACGGCCGTCTACCGCGTCTTCTTCGGACCGCTCGCCCATGTCCCCGGGCCGTGGTACGCAAAGGCCACCGACGCCTGGCTCATCCCCCACACCATCTGTATGCGCCAAGTCCGCGCCATCGACGAGCTCATCAAGCGCTACGGCTCCGTCGTCTGCATCGGCCCCAACAAGGTCATCTTCATCGACCCCGCAACCAACAAGATCGTCTACGGCGGCCGCTTCCCCAAGGACAAGTACTATCTCTCTCTCCGCATGAGCGGCAAGGACCACGCGTGAGTCTCCCCTATTCCTCAACCGCGCTCTGGATCGCTGACAGACATCCCCAGTATGACCACACTGTGAGACCTGCGCTCTGCGGCGATTCGTTATCTCACTACTATTCAGCGATCCCACTCAACACGTGCTGCGGCGACGGGCCTTTGCACCGCACTACTCGCTCGCAAATCTCGGTACGCAGACGCCCGGTCCCTGTCGCTCACCATGCAGCCTCCTGATGCGACCTTCGCCCGTCGCAGCTTCGTTTCAGAACGAGATGCACGACTACACGCTCCAGCTCGTCAATCGCCTCTCCGAAGACGGCGGCTCGACCGCGTTCGACTGTCTCACCATGTTTCGCCACCTTCTGGTGCGTCTCGTACATACCATCCTCTCTTCCGCCGTACTCATGATCGTTTCAGGTCGACGTAATCTCGCTCACCGTCTTCGACATGAAGGCCGACGCTGTAGGCAAGTGGGCTCGCGAGGAACCGGATTATCTCTCCACGGCGATAAACGACTGGCCGAAGCGCTCGCTCATGGCAAGTCCCTATCGTGTTTCCAGTGCCGACTCTTCGCTCACATCATATGCAGAAGGATGCAATGCCTCCCTGGCTCTGGACCATAGTCTGCCATATCCCGCACGCGCGCCTTCACCAATTCGTCGACTCTGACCGATTCATCAACAAGGTGCCGCACATTGTTTGCCGTCTATCGTCTTCGTCGTTGACACTCTATTTACCCATTCAGTTCGTCGCCGACCGCGTCCAAACCGTCCAGGAGCAGATCAAGGGCGGCCATCTCGAGGAGCAGGAACGCAACACACTCGTCGTGCGCATGCTGCAGTACAAGATGCCCACCGGACACACGCTTGCGGAGGGAGATATCATGGCGGAGCTTCAGGCCCACACGTGCGTTGCCGTTTTGGACGCCGTTCGGCGGGTTTCTCCGGGTGCTGACGTGCATGATGAAGGATGGCGGGGACGGACACGACGGCTACTACACTGAGCTATCTCTGCTACGCCCTCTCGAAGCACCCGCTCATCGTGCGCACGCTGCAAGCTGAACTCGATGACGCGATGGACGATGCGCGCCGTATCCCGGACATGAGCGTCCTTCATGCGCTGCCGTATCTCAACGCCGTCATTTCCGAGGGTGCGTGAACGACGACCATTTGTGATTTGCATTGGGCTGACGATTGTCTGTTGGCAGGATTGAGACTGTACAGCGCAGCCCCGGCGCCGCTGCCACGCGTAGTCCCGGTCCGATGCGACGAACTCGAGATCCACGGAGTGAAGATCCCTACGGGTACGGTTGTCGCGACCCAGGCGTGGACGCTGCACAAGCAGGAGCATGTCTTCCCTAACCCGGATGCGTTTGAGCCTGAGCGCTGGCTGCACGAGTCCGACGACATGAAGGTGAGAGCGGGATAGTGCATGGTGATTGTCGGTGTGGCTAACGGATGGGATCATCACAGAGCAACTTCATTCCCTTCGGTATGGGTCCGCGCGTGTGTGGAGGTCAGACGTAAGCCGATTTCACGCCACTCCTGTGTGTCACGATCGCTCACCTCGATTTCGCAGGCTCGCGATGTCCATGCTGCGGGTATGTAGACGTTTCGTAGGTGCCTACGATCAGGTGCTGAATACTCACGTCCAGATGACTCTCGCTGCGGTGTTCCGCAACTTCGACGTCGTCGCTCCGATGCACACGAACGACAAGTCTATGGACATCTGCGAAGCCTTCGTACGTGCTGTTCGCAGTCACCACCCAGCGATGAGCACAAGTCTAACGGTCGCCGCAGGTTATCTTCCCCGCGGGCCTCAAGGCCGACCTAATGTTCATGCCGCGCGCGCAGCAGGACGTCTCGTCCAGGGCTTAAACGTCGACGCAACTCTCCCTCTTCTTTACCACATATTCCGCGATACCTCTCTCTCTCTCTCTCTCTTGTTTACAGTACATGATCCCACTCGTTTACCTTAGTTAGTCCATACTTGCTCCGCCTCCCGTACCCACCACCGCACACGCTCATCGCACATACAGTAAATAGTTTCGGCTAGTCGTCTTTCCCTGGGATACCCTGACAGCCTCGTACAGCTAGTGTACTGCGTTCCGCGCTGTACCTCCCCGGTGTATATCTCTCCCGTTGTACTCTTGTTCTCTCGTGAAATACTAGTACTATGTGTACCCGCTCGCAGCCTGCAGCTGAAACTTGCTGAGAACGATATAGTATATACATCCGATCGCTATTGGCCTTTGCATGTCGGGATGACACGAAGTAGTCTGCTCCTACAATGATACTGTACGAAGATTGGAGAACTGCAGCCGATGCATATTTGTATTCCCAGGACTTGGGGCCTGCTATGAGGGCTCCAAGTTTCTTTGACACGCCGGATCGGTCCGAAAACGCGACGCGTACACATGTGCAAATATCGCGCTCCTTGGACTTGAACTTGTCACCGATTTAGCATGGCCACGCACGTATCTGTACTACCACGGGGTCTGTATTACTCCTACGCTCTGATATCAGGCTGACGGGACTACCAGAGCTTCTCGAAATTATTTCCGCCGACGCCGCGGCGCCCTCACTGCGCTTCGTTCGTCTACCACACCCAAGAACAAGTAAGCAGTTCCATCATGACGTAAGCTTCAAGCTCAATATACGTGGTAGATCTGCCTTGCTTGTTCCTGCCATACGAGTCGGCTGGCGGGCAGTCAGCGATTCTTGAGGTGCAGGCTATCAGTCCCGACGCCGAGAGGTCATGGTTCATGAACGGCACGCACGTCGTCGAAGGTACGTTCTTAACAGCAGCCCTTTGTGATGCATCTGATTTTCTTTTCTAGACGGCAAGCTACTCGTGTACACGCCCATCGACCCAGCCTTTCTCCTCGCACCATTGTTGCAACTCTCCGAACCGGTGCGTATATTCTATCGGCGGCGTCAATTGCTCAGCTGCGCTCAAGTCCGAGGGACAACCAGGGCAATATCTGCCTGCGGAAGACTTGTTCGACTTCGTTTCTGTCCGCTTGACGATCGCTGCGGACACCGTGACGACGACACCAGCCGAGAAAGCAAACGCCGACGTCTTGCACTTGTTACGATTCCGGTGCATAGGCGAGGCACTTCGACGCGTGTGCGACTACAAGGGCAAGGACATCTCGTCTTACGTCCGCAACCGTCCGCTGACAGGAACGAGCAGAGCTGAACGAAGACATGACCGTCTACCGCTTCTCGCGGCAGAAACTTGTCAATTACGCGCGGGCTAAAGTTGACCACCTCGCGTCGCCGGACGTCTTTTCCAAATTCCGCGTCCTCGTTCGTGGACTGGCGAAGGAGGGTCTCGCAGACGACATAGAAAGCAAGAAGGACATTACAACCCGTTAGTTCCTCAGTTGCATCGCTCAAGGCCTCTAACCAGTATGCAGAGGCACGGTTGCGAGCAGCCTGCGACCTCGTATCTCAATATCTCGCACCAGAGACGAACGCTACGCTCACTGCGATGTTCGAGTGCGCACTAGCCCCGCTCACTGCTTTAGTCGTTTCCTAATTCCCCGACAGTTTCTCCGCACTCGACGCGTATCTTTCGACCTTGCAAGATGACTTGTTTCCTACGACTAAGAAGACGTCAGCTGCGGCGTCTCTTCCTGCGCAGGAGAAGGGAACAAAGCGCAAGGCTGAAAAACAAGGATCCCGTGGCGTCGAGAAGCTGAAGAAAGCGAACACGGCCGGCATGTCCAAGCTATCGTCCTTCTTTCAAAAGAAGCCATAGCAGAACATCGCTGCCTGGTCGGGCGCCGCCGGTCCGAATCGTTGTTCTCCATTCAGAAGACAACAACAACCATGCACTCAGGAACGGCCAGGGGGCGTGGTCTGAATACGCGTGGCCCGTCGATATGCGAACCGTTCTGGGCACACAGGGGGGTGGTTCTCCTGGTGTAAGTTACACATCTGTAAGCGACTATATAACGCCTATATCTTCCGCGCATCTGTCTGCCCGCCTCGTCTGCCGGATTTGCCTCTCGCTCTATCTGTCATTGCCACCATGTCTGTGTATTCGACGACAGACTACTCGCCCACCAGCGCGGCCGCCGACTTCGACCATACACCGTTTGACCCGTACGTGTGCAACTGCGACGATATCACTGTGCTCACGCCATGTTTTTGCAGTAAGAATATGCCCTTCCGAAGACTGGGAATCAGCGGTCTACGCGTACCGCTCTTCTCGTTTGGCGGCTGTACGACCACTCTGACGGGCTAGCAAATTCCCCGCTGACTATTATCTGAAGGGCTTACCATCGGTGGCACCGCAAGAGGCGATACTGTCAAGGTGCGACATCATGCTTTTCGCGGAGTC
This sequence comes from Exidia glandulosa HHB12029, assembly GCA_001632375.1. Classification (NCBI taxonomy): domain Eukaryota; kingdom Fungi; phylum Basidiomycota; class Agaricomycetes; order Auriculariales; family Exidiaceae; genus Exidia; species Exidia glandulosa. Next base: position 18,653 of record KV426173.1, on the reverse strand, counting down.
ACTCTAACGCGTTGCCATATAGGAACTCATGACAACTGCGTTCAACTGTGGAATCAACTGCTTTGACACGGCCGAAGGTTATACACATGGTCGCTCAGAGCGAGAAATGTGCGTACTTCCCTAGTCGTATCATCGCCGCAGTATCACGCGCATACTAAGGATGCTATGCAGTGGACGCGTCGTGCGGGAGATGGGTTGGAGACGGTATGTCGGCTTCCTGGCAAGCCGGCACAGACGCCATTGTTGACGTGCGCGCGTTTCTACAGCTCGGATCTCATCATCTCGACAAAGTAAGCGCGCCGGGCACGAGACCATGCATCGGTTCTGAACTCGTGCGCAGAATATTTTTCGGGGACGGGAGCAGCAGAGAGCCGAACTCGAAGGTACGCATGTGACACTTGCTCCCGCACGTGATGTCGCTCATCGCCTTTCCGCGCTCAGGGACTGAGTCGGAAGCAGTACGTTTGCGTTGGGGGTGGGGTTGTTGTTTTGCTTGTTCGGGTTGGGTTTTGTTTTCTTGGAGGGCTTGACGGAAGTTTTGAGGGGCTTCCGGTTGGGTTCGTTGGCCTTGTTTTCGGGGCTTGGGCCGGTTGGGACGTTCCCATTGTTTGGTTTTCTTGTTGTTGGTTTTTTGATTATTGTTTTGCTGTTTTTTTTGGGGGGGGTTTTTCGGGGGTTTCACCCTTTTTTTGGCCAGGGGCAGGTTCGGTTGCCTTTTCTGGGTTTTTGCGCCGGCCTTTTTTTCTTCTTAGGGGTTCTTCTTGGGGCCCTGGGGATTGTTTGTTCCCGGGGTTGGAGGAGGCTCTTGTTCGTTTTTCGCTTGGCTGGTCTTCTTTTGGCAGGGGTTGTTTTGACTTTTCCGGTTTTTGGGGCCAGGTTTGGGTTATTGGGCCTTTTGTTGGGGCATTGCCGTTCCAGTTTTGCCTTTTGGGCTTGTCTAAGCAGCATATCATTGACGCGCACGGCAGCCTGATGCACCGCGCACGACCAGAAGTCGAATACGCTTCACTGAACTCGAAATATGGCATGGGCATGGCTGCATTCTCGCCTCTTGCGCTGGGCGTCTTGACCGGCAAATACAATGAACGTATCGCTGCCAACACGTACGTCCTAGTATGGTTGTTCTCCTCATATGACGCTGATAGCGCGCACGCAGCCGACTCGATACCTACAGGGATTACTTTCGGTGAGTGCTTGCAAGTCTAGGTAGCGATGACCTTGTCCTCATCGCCTTCCAGCGACACAATTCATGGCATGCATCACGAAGAGTGCGTCATCGTGTAGCCCTGTGGACGCATCGCCTGACGCTGCTAAAGGGATATGCGCATCGTCAAAGTCAGGGAGTTAGAGGAGTACGCACGAGAAAGTGAGCATTTCGTGAACGTGGCGCACATACGTTGACACCATCCCTTGCTTGCAGAGCTCGATTGTTCGGTGACGCAGTTGGCGCTTGCGTGGCTGGCTGCACAAAACCTGGTACGTGCGCCACAGTTCGAAAGCGCGGATCTCAGACTCTGACCCGCACGAGCAGACGAGCACGATAATACTCGGCGCGAGCAAGCCGGAGCAGATCTTGGACAATGTCTCTGCTCTCGAGGTCATTCCAAAGATTACGCCCGAAGTCAACCGCGACATCCTGCGTATCATGGACTTGTGGGACCCCTCGCCAGCGGTACGCCCATCTCCTGACACGCTCCCCCATCCTCTGATGATACACCTTGCAGCCACGATATCGCGACGACCCTATGCCCGCAGGACAGCTCATGCCCCTCTAGCGTAGCACGACAAGATAAATAGCATTATTGTATGCGATGATCCATGCGTAGGTTCGAACGATGGGACAGGATGGGCGCGTAGCGATAAGAGAGACGGGTGCGTGTAGGATATATAGTGTACAACAGATAGCGATGGGTGGATGCAGGGTCGGATGAGTTGCCTTCGAATTCCAATTCGTGTTGCGTTTTTCCATCCGCATGCTGGAGGCGAGAAATCTAGCTGGCGAAAGCGAAGGTTCAGAGCTCGCGGGGTCCGTCGTGACGATTTGTGCGATCGAATAGAGAGGAAAGCCCGCTGAAAATGCTGGCGACGACGCGTACGCACACCGCTGTGCCGCGTTCGCACGCCTTGTACAGCTCGGCGAGCCGGGCGCGCAGTGCATTGTCGAACGTCGTTGCGTTTGGCCCCTCGCTCGATTGCGGTTGCGCGGGCGGCGACCAGTGGTGGCGAGTGGAGGACTTCTTCTCGACATCGGCGAGCAAAGTTTCGCTCTGCTTCGCGTCCATGGCAGCCCAGTCTTTCCGGAAATAATTGGCAGCGTGCAAGGACTCGCTGAATCGGTGGAGAGTGTTGATGAACGCGACAAGCTCGGAACGTTGGAGGAGGTTGGGATTCGCAATTGGGTCAAGAGCCTTCTCGTCGAGCTCGAAGAGGATCTTGAGCGCCGTCGCGACACCAGTAACCTGCACCTTGCCCCATAATCGGCACTTGTCGCAGCCTACGCAGTCCATGATACGCGATACGTTCCGGAAGTGTTGCTTAAACTCCTCCTTGAGCACCAGCGCGTTCTCTCCGCGGAACAGCACGCTCTCGTCGAACTTGCCAACGGTTTGCGCGAGGTCGACGACGCTTCCAAGCTCGCGCTTGGTGAACTCCTCGATGGACGCGTCCGTGTCGTGGTCGCCGGAGCATAGATCGTACTTGGCAAGGTACGGCCCTATACGCGAGAGGGCACGAAGCATGAGGACGGTGTTGAAGTAGATGTTCTGCAGACGCTCCGGGTGTGTCGCGACGCGCGAGACGAAGCACGAGAGGTCCGGTCCCCATTCGCCCTGCGTCTGGTCCTTCATGTTCTCCCAACATATGTGCGTGGATATAGACGCATGCAGACCTACAGACTGTCAGCGCCCGCTGACTGAGACGGGACGGAATGCATACCAGAGATGATGCGGTAATACACGCGCTTCTCCAAACATTGCCCGCCGTCGCTGTCGCTGCCCTCCACGAAGACGCTCGTACTCGGTTCCGGTAAGGACACTTCTGCAGGGGATGGAGCTTTGAGAAGCGAGAGTTCGGACTGGCCGAAGCAGTTCTCGTTGTATATTGAACTCCATACGCGCCCCGCAGACACGCCAGCGTAGCCCGTGAAACGCTCAGGATTTTGCACCAAGTCCACGTATTCGCCCTCTGCAAACGTGTAAGCGCCGCATTACGGAGATGACGGATGTTGCGCACCAGTCTGATCGTCGAGGAAGCAGAAATCCGAGTCGCGGTAATAGCAGCCAGGCAACGACTGCAGTGCTAGCATGAGCATACTGCCGCAGCTACAACATTATGCGTACCAGTGACGCGTGGGGCAACTGGACCTTGCTCAGCGACGCAGCGCGCCATTTCTCTGGTATGTCGCTCTGGTTGACATCAGTCAGCAAGAACGGGCAGTGGCGTGGCGCGTGCGCACCTCATCCGCAGACGTGACGCCGCATTCTCTGTTCATGCAGAGTCCATTCTCCTGCCAGTACGGGCACTCGCGGTACAAGTCTACGCGGAAATATCTGAAGAACGGAGTGGTGACGAGGTCGTGGAGGTGAGTGTAGAGCTGCTCGTTCACGTCCTCGAGCGTCTCGTAGTCGCAATTCGTCGTCTCGATCGGTCCAGTGAGCTACGCCCGTATTAGAAACGCGTCAAAGACTCGGTTTCGTCACTTGCCTGCTGTCTGCACGCCGGCGACCCTGTGGGCTTGGACTCGAGCACGGAATGCACGTCCTGACGGCGCAGCGGCACGTCGGCGCGCACGGTGGCTGCTATTGCGAGCGCGAGGGCCAGCGAGCGGCGCATGGTGGTAGTGGAGATGAAAGTAAGAAGGAAAGGCTGGATCTGTGGCGAGACCGGAGAGTATTTGGCAGGCAGTGAGCACGGACACGTATGCAAGCGCAAGAGGCGCGCCGGGTCAGTCGGTGCGCGGGCGAGAGCCGGCCGAGCCCCCAGCGCGTCCCGAACACTTCCCGGCGATTTCTTCATACCTTCCGACAGCTTTCTCGGCGCGGAAAGGGTTCAGAGATGTCATATCGTTCGTAACATATACACTCAGTGACAATCGCACACGTTATAGACCACATTCGACGGCAACAACGACGCAACCACATACCCTCGCATACACATCCAGGTTCTACGCAAATATGTTTCCCCGAACATGCCACGGAGCACTGCACGCATCGTGCGGGAGAGGTTTGCTGGAACTTGTTCGGTTCAAGATGTCCTCCGGCAATGGCAGGTCGTTGAGGGTCGTGTGCCGGAAGAGCCAGTTACCAATGTGCCATGACTCGCAGATAGACTGGTAGCGAATGGACGCCGAGGAGGCCGTATACGCTCCACTCAACCTGAGCCCAGGATATCGGACACAAGAAGCTTGACGGCAAACATATCCTCCCGCTCGCCCTTGGGCCACCCGAGCTTCTTCCAGCAACCCGCGCACATCACGCACGGGCTCTCGCCCAGGCGTCTGTCTCCCACAACGCTCAGGGTGGCCGTCATCCGGGAGCATATGCGGCAGACATCGCGGCGCTGCGGCGTGCTCTGCAGCGTCTGCGGGTACCCGTCGCGTGGGTCCGCAGAGGGATGTAGCAGGCGCATCTGGTCGACGACGAAGAAGTGCTCGCACGAGCCCTGGTGCAGGATGTAGTATGGCTCGTTGACGCGCAGAGACGGAAGGGACGCGAACGTTGTGGTGTGGATCGTGCCCGCTCCTCTGACGAGCGATGGGCGTTGAATCTTCGGGTCTTCCTCATAGATCTCTAGATGCTTGTGAAGCAGACTTGCAATCTTGTCAGCGAGGGAGGAAATAAGATAACGGACGTAACGACCTACTTCGCATAGTCTCCCTCGCCAGTTCCATCACCGTAAGCGACACCTTCAACGCACATAACGCATTCACCCGTGTCAGACGGCTCTTCGACGTCGTTGTCGCCACTTTGCTCGAGATAGATATCCGTCGTAAGGCGATGGTACGGGCATTCCATGACGCGAAACAGATCCGTGAGAGTTTGGGTCGCGAGTAACGCATGCTGCGAGATGCGGTTATTGCCATATGGATGCCAAATCGAACGAGCGTAGACAGAGATAATGAGCACGATGCTGTCTTGAGATGCAGTAGCTGGGTCTTTCGCGGCTGGTCGCTGCAATGGGGTGAGTGTATACTGAGAAGGTAGATACGGTACATACGATGTCGGGAAGTGCATTATCGTCGGCGAAACGCGCTCTGCGAAGAAACAAGGTAGCATTTGCATCTAGTCTGCAGATGAACGGCATGAGCGTGACACGCAGAGCGCGTAGGACGACAAAGGACGGACCGAAAGAGCCTCAGCGAGTCCAACTGAACGCGTTTACGAAACGCCTGTACGTCTGGGTCTTCAAGGTCCTGTGGCGGCGCGTGGACCTCGATCTTGCGCTTCTTCGCCTTTTGCGAAGCGTTCAACGGGTTCTGCGGCTGGTCCGCGACGAGCGTGGCGACATTCTCCTCGTGCACGCGCTGGACATATGCATACACACGCGGGTTGGTGAGCACGGAATCGATATCTTTCTGGAGGTCTTCGAGGCTAGTGACCGTCTATGTGAGTTTGCAGCGACAACCGTGAATGGCGCCGCACCTGAGCTCGTTCTCGATGCGATCCCGGTCGCTCTGCTCGAGCTCCTGCCACTCGCTGTTCAGCCGCGCAAGAGTCAGATCATGGGGCTCGAGTATAACGGCCTGTTGTGCGAAGTCATTGAGGTTTATTGGCCGTGACGGGGGGCCAAAGTGAAGCTCGTCGGAAAAGCCAGAAGACATTCGGGTCGGACTTTACGACGCGTTGTCCGGAACGACGAGTGCGGACTCTACGTGACATGCGCCGTGACGAGGAGATCCTGGCGCCTTAGCCAGTACCTGCATGCCATGTCGAGACCGTCGAGCTCGTTCCCATGACTGGAGCCGACTTCCCGGACCTACGGTCGCAATCGCCATCCTCGCAGTTCAGCACGCGTGCGCCGTGATCGGCATCCCGGCGCGCGCCTGCTGCTATCAGCCTCGAACCGCGACCAGTCCGTACAATGCGCCTGGCTCTCGCGCTCCTCTGCAGCGCCGTCGCGCTCGCCCAGCCTGCTAAGCGCAGCGATCATCTCGTGCGCGCAAACCAACTCGGCTTTTCCGACTCGCGCGACCAGCAGAAAGTGGGCGACTCTTACGCGGGCCACCTCGTCGTACGCAAGACACCCGCCTACGAGGCAGGCGTTTTCTACTGGTACTTCCGCGCCGAGGAGAACCCGGATACAGCCCCGCTCGTTGTGTGCGTGCTGCGCATGAGCTGCTGGGACTAAGCTCGACTTACCTCGCTTCCAGATGGATTCAGGGCGGTCCCGGTGGATCGTCTGTGGAGGATGGTCTCTTCTTTGAGATGGGACCTCTGCGCGTTGAGGAGAAAGAGGGCCTGTCGCCCGAACGCCCGAGGTACATCTTGCGCCGCAACCCGTACACCTGGACGCGGAAGTACAACATGATCTTCCTGGACCAGCCTGGTACGTAACACTGAGGGCATATCTAATAAGCAATCTGAATGGTTCGCAGTCGGAACTGGGTTTAGTGAGTTGCAGTACGCTCCGCAGAACATGCATATCGAACAGCGTCGCAGGCTACGTCGATCCGCCTACGCCCATGATCATGAGCGACAAGCTGCACAACTTCTGGACCAGGCATCTTCTCAATGGCCGCACGCGTGTCCAGCCACTCTCCGCCGCCCAGAGCAGCAAGTTGAATGCGACCTTTCAATTCACTGACCAGACGCAACCGAGCTCCTCTGCGCCCACGGAGGACGGCGACTTTGCTCATGGCTATGCTGCCAATGAAGCTGGCGTACGCTCCCATATCCTCTCCTTCATCCAAATCTATTGCTAAACATGTCGTCCCACCATAGGTTTCCAAGGACTTCATCACGTTCATGCTCGCGTTTTACGACCTCTTCCCCGAGACGAAGAACCTTTCGCTGCACTTGACCTCCGAGAGCTACGGCGGTCCGCCTTTGTTTCTTCTTTATGTCGCGCGTTCTTGCCAATGACTCGACTACCAGGCAAGTACGTCCCTGAAATCGCCGCAGCGATTGCGAAACACAACGACGACGCCTCCTCTGCCGCACAAAAGATCCCTCTGACGACGCTCGCAATTGGAAACCAATGGTATGTATGCAGGCCACCATCTCTGCGTCATCTGAGCCTCCTATCCTGTAAGGACGGACCCACACACGCAAATCGGCGTACACCCAGAACACTTCCTCCAGATCGGGCTCATCGACGACGTTCAGGCGGGCCTGCTCTCGGAGCCCATCGAGCGCGCGCGCGATGCTGTGAAGCGTGAAGATTGGGTTGGAGGACTCGAGGCGCGGGGTGACATGTTCCAGATGCTGTCCGTGTTCACGGGCGGGATCAACTGGTGTGCGTTTACTCCACTCCATCTATTCGTTGGATTGACTCTCTGTGCGCATCGTACACAGACGATTTCCGGCTGGGCAACAAGGGTCTCCCGGTGCAACATATCGAGCGGTACCTCCTGCAAGAGTAAGTCTGACAGCAAAGATCACTTTACGATTAAACTGATCACCAACACCATCCCTTCCTTACAGACAGACGCAGAAGACGCTGCACGCGCAGAAGAAGACTTTCGGGACGGACAGCGCGGTATTCATGTCGCTCGCAACGGATAACATGAAGACTACGCTTCCGCTCTTCCCAGATCTGCTCAAGCGGTACAAGGTCCTTCTCTACCAGGGCCACTTTGACTTGCGCGACGGCGTCGTGTGCGTCATGCTTTGTGTGCACAAGTTAGATTCTGACAATTGACTTGGACACCGGCAGCTCTAACTCTCGATGGTGCGTAGCGAATGCACATCCCGAGTTACTGATTTGCTGATTTGCTCGAAAGGATCGAGGCGATAGACTGGGACGGCCGCGTTCCTTTCAAGTTTGCAAATCGCCAGGTGCGCACTCATGTGCTACTTTCCTCCGCGGAGATGTGCTCACATCGCACCGAAGGTGTGGACGTCGAGCGAAGGCGAGCTCCAGGGATACGTGACGCAGTACGCGAACCTCACACGCGTCGTCCTCCTGGTGCGTGGGCCTCGTGTGTTGTGCATGGGTGGAGAGGGGCTGACGATAGACGCTCTGCGCAGGGATGTGGCCATCTGGCGCCTGCAGACGATGGGTGCCCCGCTGCGAGCCTGGAGATGATCACACGGCATATCGACAACGCCAAGTTCTTGTGAAATCAGGTCTCCACGTTCCACCCTTGTATTAGTTTATAACAGAAGGAAGGAAGGAAACTGGAAATGCAAGTACATGTGAAAGGCATGGTGAAAGTGTCCCGTCCTAAGAGTTGTAGTCCGTGAATAAGCAGTACAGCAGCTGCATCGATCATCGTGAGTCGTCTGTGTTCGTGGCTGCCGGCGTGGGCGGCGCGAGGCCGTCTTGGTACGTGACGTCAAAGCCGCCGAGGTTGGGCGGCGGGTTTACGAAGCGGGTAATGATAGGATAGCCGGCGAAGAGGATGAGTATGCCGAGGAGGAGAGAGACGAGGGTGATCATGTTGATCCATCCGCGCCCAGAGAAAATAGTGAAGACGTCGTCCGGGATAGCATCCCACTCGGGCTCGCGCTCGACGGCGGTCTCCTCGGTCGACTGGCGGCCCTCCTTGTCGTGGATGACAGCGGCGGGCACGGCGTTGGTGCTCGGCATGCGCAGCGTGTTTTGGCGGCGCGGTGGTGCGAGCAGCTGCGACGGCTGTTCGGCGGGCGGCAGTGGCGGCGAGGCCACGGTCGTCGCGTTCGTTGCGTTCGCGGCGCGCGCCCGAGTCAGCTTCTGCGGGCCACGCGGGCGCGTTGCGGGCGGTTGTATGTTGCCAGCATACTGCGCGCGGTGTGAGTACTTGTGCGCGAGCTCGGTTGAAAGGGACGCACAGCGTACGGGCCGTATCCGAATCCTGCCAGCCACGGTCGTCAGCGCTAGCTAAGCGCCGGGCAGCAAGCATGGACGCACCTATGTCGCCTGTGACCACGTTGCGCGTCGTCTCCGCGGCGGGACCGGCAGCCAATATTCGCGAGGCCATGCTGGAGTGTGGAGTATGAGGGCAAGTTGGCTGCGCGAAACGGAAATGTCCGGGCGCTTAATGGACTCGTCCTTACCTTTCACGCGCCAACGTGCGATGAAATATGCCACGGGACGAGTGTGAACCCTAGACCGGCTCGCCCGAGGGGCCTGCGCGGGTTGACAACCTCGGACGCAATAGAGCTTCTTTCATTCCTGCGATCATGGACGCGCCTTGGATTCACAGACTGCTATGCATCACCGGCGGCAAGATGGTCGACGCGTTCTACAGCGCGATACACGTCGACGGCGAGGAGAATATTCCCCCGCACGGCGTTCCGCTCATCGTCGTCTCCTCGCACCACAACCAGGTACCTATGCGCGCGCGACCTGGGATGTGCATCGCTGACCGCGTCGCGACAGATCGTCGACATTTGTGTCATGAGTCGCGATTTCCCCCACAAACGACGACACTCCTACTGGGCTAAACGCTCGCTCTTCAAGCACCCAGTTTCGCGTTATATCCTGCTGAATTCTGGCAATATTCCCGGTGGGTGGTTGCACCCCAGACATTCGCCGCGTCTGACCGGTCTGCAGTCGACAGGAAGAACAACGACAACCAGACCCTCCTTCGCGGCTCTTTCGAGATTCTCAAGAGCGGCGAGGCCCTCACGCTCTTTCCGGAGGGCACGAGCTACACCGAGCCGCGCATCCTGCAGGTCAAAGACGGCGCGTCCTGGGCCGCGCTCGAGTACTCCAAATGGCGCAAGACGCACGGTGGGAAGCCCGCAGTCGTCGTCCCAGTCGGCATGGTCTACACAGACAAGTCCCAGTATCGTTCGGCGGTCGTCAAGCGGTGCGTTGCGCGCATGTCTCACCAGCGCCTGCAACTTACGTATTTGCAGATACGGGCCTCCCATCGACATCACCTCGCTTGAGAAACAGTTCGAATCGGGCGAGGAGAAGGAGGCAGTCAAGGGCCTGACGCGCCTCATCGAACAGCGCATTGTCGAGCTTACCATCAACGCCGTCGACTGGTGCGCACCCGTCGCGCCCATCACCCCTATCCGAAGACTGACAGCGCCGTCATAGGGACACATACCACGTCGCCATCATCGCGCGCCAGATCCTCTGGACGGACGACGCACGCGTCCCACTCGAGCACTTCGTGCACATCTCCCAAACGTACGTTTTCGCTCGGCGGGGTGCGATGCAAACCGCATTTGGTACCGCGAAGCTTATGCCAAGTTCTGACCGGCTGGCTATTCATAGGCTTGCGGACCTCTTTGCGACGAAGGACATCCCCGCCGTGCGCGAGGCGAAGAAAGATCTCGTGGCATACTTCGCGCTGCTTGAGCACGTCGGGACTTCGCACACGGTCCTTTCGTCCGTCTTCCCCTTCGCACATCAGCCATCCGGGACGCGTGCTTTCCTCTTTGCGGCATTTTCGACGTTGCTTCACCTACCGCTGTTTGTGCTCCCGCTGGTGCTCAACATTCCGGCGTACTTTGCCGCAATGCGTGGTTCGAAGCTCGCAGGCGACGAGGTCGAGGCCCGGGCGCAGAACAAGATCATCTTCGGTCTGCTCGCGCGGCTGGCTGTGCACAGTGCATGCGCAGTCCTCCTCGCTAAGGCGCCGTGGCAGCTGGGAGTCGGTTGGATGCGCGCGTTCGTCGTCACTGCAACCGCGACGTGGCTGCATAGTCGGCTCATTGACGGGAACTACATGCGGTACGTCTGAACGCATACTTTAGCTACCATCTCCGTGTCTGAACACACTTTGTGCAGATGGAGACGCCTTACAGTCGCCTTCCATGCGCTCCGCGCGGCCTGGGCTCCGCGGAGTACTGTCCCAGCGGACAAGCTGGCACCATACCTCGTCCCGTACACTCCCCCGCCTAATCCATACGTCAAGTTGACCCGGGCCCTTCCTCCCGCGCCACAGCGTCCGCGCACGCCGCCCCGCCATACGCTTATGCAACATCTCTTCCGCGCGCGGGCGCGTGCTACGCATGCATTGGGCGAGCTCTTTCGCGAGCTCGAGCGGGGAAGCATCAAAGTTGCGGCGTCGCCGCACATGGCGCGTGCGTATGGCAATGTTCAGCAAGATGCAGATGTGAAGACGGCGGAGACAGCGGAGGTTGAGCTCGCGACCGCGAGCAGGGACGCGGCGGAAGTGGTTGCGTATTTGAAAGCGTATGGGGCTGTCTTCCCGCCCCCTGCGACGCGGTAACGTGAGGTTTGGTGTCTGACGTGGGTTGTATTAGAGAGAGCCGTATATGCGGCTGTTTGAGATTTCCTTTCGGGTCGGGTCCTGTACAGATACAACGCTGACGATGCCGTGTAATACATAAGAATGCCTGACATGAATATCTGAACGCTTGTTTCTAAGTACGTCGTGTAGACACGCAGCACTACATCTCCGTCTGAGGTTGGGTAGCGACTTGTAGCACGAGAACGAGCAGTGTTACTTCCACGATTGCTACCACAGCGGTGACTGCGATGACAATCCAGCCTGCAGTCACGAATGGTCTGCCGAATAACCGAGGACCGTCGTCCCGCGGCGCTGGTCGATGCTCGTCTGCAAAGTCGTGTATGGAGCCGCGACCTCGTGCATATGCGAGAACGGCGAGCAGAGCAGCTAGTATCAAGAACACGATACCAACTGCAAGACTAATGAGAGGTCATATTGACCATGTAATGAAACGTACTATTGTAAAATCGCCTGTCGAACAGCTGGGAGGGGTCAAGGATAGGCCAATACATTGGGTAATGGATACCTTCAGGAACGTCTACTGGACGCGTCAGAGAGATCCAGTGGCATAGTTTGAGACTTACGAGCGAGTATGCGAGACTTCCTATCGCTGTGCGGGCATACGCGCCGTCGAATGTGCGCTGTCGAGCGCGTAGTTCAACGAGCTCTGGGTTATCTTCGGGAAAGAATGTATATCGCCTGGGAGATTTGTGAGGTGCAGTAAATGGCCGCAGTCTAGTGCGCACGAGTGGCCGTGGTAGAGATGTGTTCTCGAACGGGAGCGCGGCGCTGGCATGACGGAGAGAGACCCGGAACGGACGTCCGGAGTCGGCTGTCGCGCAGGCTCTCTCCTGGCTCTCAGACAAGGCTCGCACCACGCGCTCGCGTCCGCCAGCCACGCACGGCGCCGAGCCTGTCTGACGCGCCGGCCCATGCTCAACAACAACCACCGCCGCTCACGCTTTAAAAGGGCTCGCTCTCAGTTCAAGAAACTGCCCCAAACCACCATGAGCGCCTCGTCGTCGTCCACCGCAACGCCGGAATCCGTCTCCTCGTCGCTGCCCTCGCCGTTCTACATGCACCAGCTCCCCACAGGTACAGCCTGACCGCGCCACACCGTCCGTCGTTGTCTGACACGCCGCGCAGAGCTCTGGTTCGCCATCTGCGACTGGATCACCTCGCGCAGGGACATCGCTGCCCTCGCCCGCACATGCAAGTACTTCGTCGATGTCACGGGCCCCGCGCTCTACTCCCAGATATCCTGGGCTGACCACGACTACGCCGCGAGCATGGCAGCGCTCAAGGGCCGCCCCGAGCTCTTCCGCAACGTCCACTCGCTCTTCCTCAGGGACTTTGCCTTCTCCCCGTCCTGGGACTGGCCTCCCCTGGCTGACATGGACCCGCACATCCTTACGGACATCATGCGGCGTCCGCGATACGAGGAAGTCGCACCCGATCTGCGCGACGTCGTCCAGCTCATTCCGCGCTTCACCCACCTCAAGGTGCTCTCGTTCCGTCGTGTTCAGCTCCCTGCGACGCTGTACGAAGACCTCGCGCTATTGCCCGCGCTGACGACGCTTAATCTGCGCGCTTGCAACCTCATGACCGTTATCCCGCGCAACAACGCGAACCTGCATCTCCGCACACTCCGTCTTGACAATCTGCGCTGGATCCTGAGCAGCGACGCGTCGCGCGACGCCATGTGTTCCCTCGCGTGCACGGCCGAGCTCGAGTATCTCGAGGTGGACGCGCATGTCGCACCCATGACCTTCAACCTCATGATGTCGACCTCTGCATTACGCGGGCGCCCTCTCGTCCTGCACACGCTCAGGACCGAGGCTCGTACGGACGAGGCCGGCGACTTCGTGTCCATAGCCGGATTCCTTGCGCAGACGCCGTCGATCGAGGTCCTGCACCTGCGCCGCGTACCGAAGACAGTCTCCGTGCCCGCCGCGGCGCTCCCAAACCTGCGTGTGCTCAGTGGGCCGGCGCACTGTATCGAGGCCCTGGTGGATAACCGGCCCGTACATCACGTGCACATCCTCGACCAGTTACCCGCGACGCGCCAGCACCATAACGCGCTCATATCGCTGCTGGGCACACAACAACAGCTCAACGCCGCGTATCAGTCTGCAGCGGACCCGCAAGCACCGGCGACGTCGTACTCCGAGATCGTTCAGGTTATGGAGAAGGTCGCGCGCACGGGCCCGCCGTTGCGTCGGCTCGATTTCCGCATGAGTACCTGGGACAGCGAAGTGCTGTACATGCTTGCCGCGAAATTCCCGAACCTGCTCGACCTACGCATCAACTGCACCCACGAGGGCCCGCATGAGGTATGCATCCCACTTCCTGCTATCCTCCCAGTATTGATAATTGTTTCAGGACTTCATGGTCGAGTTCGCTAGCAAGTTCATGACCGACTTTCCACGGCTCGAGGTGCTCCACATCTTTGGAGACAACACGCGCTCATGCTCGCGGCCAGACGTACTGAAGGAGACCCGCGCGCACCTCGGCCTTTGGGAGCGACATAACCCGTATCTGCGGGAAGTTGCCGTGTCGAGCGACGTCGTCTGGCGCAAGTACGGCGAGCGCGACTGGGGCATGACGGAACCCTGTTCCAGGGCAGGGTTTGGATACAAATGAAACACCCACCCACCCGCTGACGCTCACGCCCAATCACCCTCACGAACATCTCTCGCTTTTTGTTCCTTGAACATTGCTTTGCTATCGCCCTCGTCGTCGTTTTGTCCCACCCGCTCCTGCCTCTTGATCTGTATCCATTCCCTTGCTAATCTACTCGCGGGTCGTCACGGGTGCAGTGCGCCCTTGCGATCAGCATGAGGGATGGTAATCATGTACTTGTACGCTCCTCCTGACGCATTCCCGCACCTCGCTTTGTGATGATTATACATGGCTTTATTATGCGGACGGCGCTGCGGCTGCGGCTTTCGCAACCTCCTCGGGTGTCTTGGTCTTTAGAGACAGTGCGTGCAGGCCTTGCTGCATCTCCTCGGCCAGCGCGCCGTAGATCATACGGTGCCGCTGCATCATGCTCTACGCACAGACGATAGGTGATTGAGCGATACTGAAAAGACGAATGGTGTGTGGGCGCACCTTGCCCGCGAACGCGTCGCTGACGACTTGTATGCTGAAGTCTAGAGCGGAGGTCCAGTCGCGCCACACAAAGCCGGGCCCGAATGCACGACGACGTACGCGTCTCGCCGTTACCACCGCCAGTCTCGCGCATGGCGTGGTGGTGTCTATGTTGCCACGAGTCGTTCGTGATAGCCAACTCGGTGGGGTTCAGTGTTTCCGTGAGCTAGGCGCACGCGTTCGTCAACTTGCTCGAGCACCGATATGAAAGGGCTGACCTTTGTGCGGATCGCAGTCTCGACGGGGCCACCTGATGCTGCAGCTGCGGCGGTAGACATGGCGCGCAAGGTGCGTGAGCGAGCAAGAGAAAGCATGCAGAGAGACGCGAGTTGCCGAACTCTCGGGTCGAGCGAGCGAGAAGCGTGGTATCTCTCTTGGTATTATCCGTGCAGTGACTAACTTACACTACAAGTACAGAAAGGCATCTACATCAGGCGACCAAGGTATTCATGAGCAAGATGACACTCTCGCAGTACATAGCCGCGTCCTTCGCCAACTCCTTGTCAACGGGCTTGCCGGGAGGACTCATCATACCAGGTTCAGGCGCAAACGCCTTCCGGATGGCTGCTTGCAATGTCCCCGCCCTCGCTGCGCCCCGCCATTCCACGTCGTCAGCCGCCTGACCGATATGCAACGAGCGCACGCCAGCGCGCAGCATATGCACCTTCGCCAGCATGTTCCGTCTGTAAGCGTCCGTATTTCCGACGGCGGTCTGCTTCGGCGCCATGAGGGTGCTTATGGCACTCAGTCGTGGGCGGATGTACGGTCGCACGATCTGCGCGCCGTCGCCACCGAAGAGGCCAGCGGTAGATATCGACGCCGCGGTGGCGAGATAGAGGAAGAGGACAGAGACGACGAAGATGGGCGCGTCTTGTGCGATGGTGCGGAAGAAGGCGTCGAAGGCTTCGGGAGGTAGGGAGCGCACTGGACGACTAACGCTGCGCACCAAGTTTGTCGGGTCGAGAAACGGAAACGGACCCTCGCTACTCGTGGTGGTGGATAGGTTGACCATCTGACGATGTGTTCAGATCTACAGCAAAGGGAGAGAGAAGAACGCACTTACGATGCGCATGAGACGTCTACCCAAATCCTGTCGTTCATGTTGAGAGAGTGGAAACTCGCCTTCTGCTGTAAAGCAGTAGAGCGCCACTGTGACAGGTTTTCTGCAATCCCACAAAGGCCCCTTCGTCGCTCCATTGGCACGGGCTTGGGGAAGTTGCGCAAGGAATAGCGGTTCGTCCTTTGCTGCACGCCATGTGAGACCGACATCATAAGTTCAAAAGCGATATGCACGTACACGAAGATGCCTTCCGCCTTCTTTCATCTTCCTCAAAGGCAGAGACAAGCCATTCGAGGACGAGCCAAGCCCGACGACCAACCGGCGGGACATCTTCCTGCCCGCTCTCGTCCTGCGACATTTCGATGTCCCTGCCGGTAGGATCTGGTATGAACCCTTCGCGAAGCATAGCCCAGACATCTGGACATTCCTGCTTGCGAGCCAGAATGAGACTGCGTTTCGCCACGGCAGAATCGTGCATGTCCGGGTCGAGGAGGGGTGCCACATAGCCCTCTAGGTGTTTGTGGCCCGGCAGCGCGCGCAGGATGTGGACGGGGTGTACGGTCTGCGTATACGAGTGCAGGAGCGTGAGGGCCGCGGCGCACTCGCTGGCTAGCGGTGCCTGCATCTCGGTCCCGTCGTCGACGTTGGCTTTCTTCCTGCCTCTGCCCGGCTTCTTCACCGGAAGACCCTTCTCTGGAGCCTTCTTCGCCTTATGAAGAGCAGGAGGGTACAGCGCGAGCAGGACGAGGACCCGCACGTGGTCGCTGGATCGCTGTCAGGTTGAGCAT
This sequence comes from Exidia glandulosa HHB12029, assembly GCA_001632375.1. Classification (NCBI taxonomy): domain Eukaryota; kingdom Fungi; phylum Basidiomycota; class Agaricomycetes; order Auriculariales; family Exidiaceae; genus Exidia; species Exidia glandulosa. The sequence goes on along the minus strand of KV426173.1, from coordinate 2,302 downwards.
CAGCGCCGCGAAGACGTGGTACTGCACTTACGAGCGCGGTTTCGTATCGGTGGCCCGCATCTGGTTGAGCAGCGAGATGCCCGACTGGTACGCATCTTCTTCGAAACAGCTGTCCACGACCTGCGCCTCTGACATAGGAATCTCTCGCACGACGTCGGCGCTCATCGCGGCTGAGATGATGGCGGCGGGCGGTAACGCGGGTGCCAAATAACGCGTCAACAACGACAGCCACAATGGTAAAAATCGAGAGTCCGACATAATAGTACTGAGATTGGTATAACGTATGGACAATATTTGTGCAACAGAAGTAGGGAGAATGTCGATAGCAATGCAAGACAGACACGGGCAAGACAGACACGAGAAAACGTGTGGGATGTGCTCAGACTGGTGAGCTGACCGTATAAAGCCCGTTGCGCCCCGTCTGTATGACAAGCCGTTTGGGAGGAGCTTTGGTCTTTGGGCCTCTCACAGGATCGGGGAGACCAAGGTCTTTGTTGACCTCACTCTGCTTAGGCGATCCGCCCCTGCAATATCTACACCGACACTTGTACCCCGGCCGCTGTGGCCCGCATTCCAGCACCCACATGTAGTGCGGCATGAACTCGTTTGGCGAGCGATACTTGGGGCTGCTGGGACCACCTGGGAAAGCGTCAGCGTGGAAGCGTGGTTTCGAGCGTCGTGGACATACATTGTAGGTACTGGTCAGTCCTCACGTCCTTTGGGTCTTCGGCCTTGCTTTTGCAGTGGCTGTAGAGCACGTAGCCCTCTGGTAGTCCGGCTAGCCATTGTGTCCCTGCGGCCCCAAACATGCGTGAGACTCTAGTACGAACGCTCACGAGACGTACGCACGGTTACCGAGACCGAGGAACTTGCCGCCTATGAACGCGCCGAGTGTCGCCTGCCAGTGCCTGCGATGCGCAGAGCCGGGGCCTTCTTCGCGATCGAACTCGAAGGAACCATCTGGTAGCGGCTCAATCGCGGTGTTGGTGAGGATGAGGGGGTCGTCGGGGTCGGCGTCTGTGACGAGCGGGCGGATGACTGCGCCGTCGAGCTCGTAGGTGTCGTCTCTGGTGTGCTGGAGAGCTGGCATGGTGGACAAAGGCAAGAAGTGGTCGGCAAATCGCGGTGAAACTGTGGCATAAGAAGACCTCAAGCTGTGGCTGTCGGGCATCCAAAACGGGGTGGTCTCTGTCAATCCGCGGTGCTCCCGTCATGAGCGCGCCAGCCGCCCAGGACGACGCTGACGCCATGGACGTCGACGCTACGCCTACGCCCAAGCCAGCTCGTGCTCCTAGGCGCCGGCGAGGGAGGCCACAGCCGCCGCACGTGCAGACCCCGCGTTCTGCAACCGCGCCGACGACGGACGCCCACGTCCCTTTCCCGACCTCGGCTGGCCCGCCGTCGCCTACCAAGTCGCCGACGAAGCAGCGCTCGATGCCCGATCACGCGTTTCGGCGACCGTCGTCGCCCACAAAGACCCGGTCGTCGTGGTTCGACGCGTCGGATACCGACCTTACCTCTCTGGGCCGATCCACCTCGCCAACAAAGTCGGGCTCGTGGGCTTCCAGTCGATCTAGTCGCTCGTCGTCTCCGTCCAAGTCTTCGCGTTCCTCGGCTAGACCGCCGTCGCCCACGAGTCTGCCCTGGGCCGAAGGCAGAATACCGCCGTCCCCGTCAAAGACGTCGCTGTCGTCTGGGCCTGATTCCCCGCAAAAGGTCCGAAACCGCCCACCGTCGCTGCGCTTGCACGACAATCCAGACGGGATAGACCCGTCCACGATTGTGGGCAAGGTTCTGAAGCGGGTTCACCGTGGCGCGGCTCATCCGAACCTCACCCTCGTCTTCGCCGACGACAGCGTCGTTCAGGTAAAGATCGAAGGCTATCACCCGAACGCCAGGGGCCTCTCAAAGGAGCTAGAAATGGATTCTTCTCTGGACGATTTCTTGGCTTCGAGCGCTGCGTCTACCGTCGATCTGCTCATTCTGGATTGCGCTCTCGTCCGCCTGACTGACAAGGCGTTCGAAAGGAGCGATTCTGACGCGTCGAATGATTCGCGTTGGAGTCAGGATCATCTTGGGCTCGCGTTCAAGTTCGAGGGCATGCCGCATCGTTGGTACAGCGTCTGGGCCACCATGCAGGACTTCGACGACGACGGCATCTGCAGGTTCCGGTCGTACGATGACGTCTTCCTCAGCCCCGTGGCACAGACGCCGCGGCGTCCCAGACATGCTCGCAAGAACAGCAAACAGATTGTGTAAACACACTCCGTGAATCCGTCCTCCTTCTCGCTTGACTAGCACG
>KV426172.1:65234-92046 GCA_001632375.1 Exidia glandulosa HHB12029 | reverse complement strand
GACAGGCACGTTCGGATTCATAGGACAGGCGCTCAATGGCCAGGGCGGCGTGCAATGCATCGCCGTGGGCGTCCAAGGAGGCGCTCTTTCCAGCACCTGGTACGCTCATCCCTCGCTTGCTGGTCCTTGCTGACATATGCGTCCTACCCAGTAAGAACGCCAATGCGTGCTGTGGGCAGACCGGCCAGGCGGGCTCGGGCAGCTTCTCGTGCACGCCTGTCAATATCATCTGAGCGCATCGTCGCTGCCAGTCTGTCGCTCGTCGCTCGTTCGAATGCACACTCGTTCCCCCGTCCTACGCAAAGCGTGAACAGACATTGCAGGTCATCATTGGCCCATAAGCGGAACCCGGAGAAAAAAAGGATGTACAAGGAAAAAGAAAGGGCGGTGAGTTTGGACGGTTTACTTCCTGCCAAAAGCGATGTCCTGCACTTGACTGCCCCCACGACGTCAGTTGTTGCCTCTGTAGCAGGCTGGGAAGCAGACGTACACGGGCGGGATGGGCGTCGCGCGGCCTGCCTGGGTCGAGAGCGTCGTGGGGAAGAGCTGTGTTGCGCACTGAGGATCACGACCGTGTGAGCGCGGGGATGCGAAAGGACGAAAGAGGCAACGCACGCCTTGCTCGATATCGGCGTGTGTTTTGCCAGCCGGGAAGAATGCCTTCGGGGCCGTTGCAGGTGGAGCTTGCGCCTTCATTCCCAGGTCAGCACGCAAACCCTCGGTCTCGATTAGTCGACAATTACTCACGATGACCTCGCTACAGTCAAGGAGCGAGCTCTGACTATGTCCGAGGAGGGATAGCTTGGTGAAAGTCGTCTGGAAGTTGGACGCCATCGTCGACTGGCTCAGCGCGTTCTCCTGCCACGTGCACGACGTGAGGTTGTGGCGCGCAAATACCTTGTCCGAGAGCAGGCGGAACTCGCCCGGGAGTGGGCTCTGCTCCTCGCCGGGGTTCGGGCCCGAGCCGGGGAACATCGTGCCCACCAGGAGCGTCTCGAGGAAGACTTGGGAGTCAAAGCTGAATGGCGTGGAGTCGAATGGCGCGCCGAGGACGGAGGGCTCAGGGTCGACACCGGCCTGGTCGGCGATAGTGTGCGAGGCGAGGAGGTGAACGAGTTCTGTTGGCGTGAAACCTGCATCGGCCATGCGGGCGAAGATAGCTGCACGGGGACAACAGGTCAGTGGCAGGCTCTCAACTGAAGCGGGAGTCAAGAACTGACTCGTAGGGCTGGGGAGGGTGTTAGTCTCACGAACGGGACATGCTACAAAAGGGACGTACTCATCAAATGGCTCAGGGACCGTCTTGTCAGGTGCGGCACGGGTAGCATTCGGCCGACCGACGAAGGCGGGAATCTTTGGAGCGCCAGGGCAGAGGGAGAGACCAACCGCAGCGCCAAACTGGATAGCTGCAGAACCGTTTCAAATTGTGCACACAGTTCTCGAGTTAAATGTGCGTGCCGTCACCGAAAGTCATGCCGACGTCGTTCGCGAATGGCTCCAGGAAGTCAACGATGAAGTCAATACCCTCGTTCGCATCTGAGTATCGCATTAGTCTGACTCCATCTCTACGAAAGTGCGTACGGAAGGCAAGTTCGGTGTCGCCAAACTGGATGATAGAACCGTCGGCACCTCCGCCCTTGTCCGAGTTCAAGGAGAACCCGATGGCGTCGTGGAACGCAATGCGGACGCTACATTGAGTTCAGATCAGTTGCGAGCTGCCAAAGACAGTGCCGGATGTGACAGACAGCGAGTGAACGTTCTCCTGGCAGACGTTGAGGAAGCTTTTGGGGGTCAGCTTCGGCAAGTCACGTGCGAGCGAGAACTTACATCTCGTTGATAAAGCGGTCGCGTGCCTGTGGAGGCATACATGTCAGTGGTGCAATACTAGTCGCATCTGGTAGCTCCCGTACATTGGCCCAGAAGCAGCACTGATAATCAAGTTAGCGCAACATATTGAGAGGGTAGATGGTACGCGCACCTGCGGGTTGATGGTGGAGTGAACTCCGTCCGGACACAGTGAGGCCGCAGGAGCAGCTGGAAATAGATAGATAGAGTCAGAACGGTGGGGCCATATGCCAGAGTGGCGCCTTCTCTGTACCTTTAGCGACTGCTGCGAGTGCGAGAGCGATGAATGGCGCGGCGAACATTGCTGAGGTTGGTCTGTTCCTGTTGCTGTTGGGCGACTCTTCGAGTGCTGAGGTTGAACATCCCTCGGAACGCGATCTTTTATATCATCGTCCCAAAGGCCCTTCAAATCCTGTTCACGTCGCCGGCATTCCCGGACGCCGACACTGCGAGTTGCGCAAGAATTGGTAGCAAATCGTGAACAGCGCATTACACTACTGTCCCCGCGCCGTCCGGCGAGCAACGCGCATCGAAATGTCAATGCCCGACGCGCAGCACACTAGAACCTGCGATCTGGGTAGGGCTCGGATGAGATCGGCCAGGAGAGTAGAGGTGCAGAACCGGCACGGTTAACGTTTAGGCAAGAATGTTTGGGACGACTTATGAATGAATCAGGGTCCTTCGCCGCTTTCGCATCATCCTTGCGCCGAATTATCCACATTTAGATCTGCAGGAGACAGAATGGGTTCTGTCCAGCATACGTTGTCGCAAATCGTACAGTGGCAAGCAAAGGGACCATGGAGCATATCCTCACGTCCCGGCAACACTCCAAGACACTGATAAATGGCTCTGAAACAAGGAACGCATCGCGAAGATTGACACAGCGGCTGTTGTCGTACCTATAAGCCATCCTCCTCGAGGCCGAGAGTGACTCAGAATGCGCAGAGTGCGGTCCTGCATTACCGGAATGCGCAGGATAAGCTCTTGAAAGCACACTAACAGACGTCTGCGAAACAAGTGTTCATTGCAGGTCACGAGGGCTGTACAGTCCAATCGTTGTCGACGCATTACTCTGCAAGATAGCACCAAACGGACGAGGGGCCAATCATCATAGAAGCTTTAGTCAAGGGAGACGGTGTTGCGAGTAGGAAGAACTATGACCGACGTGTTGTGGCACAGAAGTCGCTGGCCCCAATATAGAACGCACGGGAGGAGGGAAAGTTGGTCGGTGTCGAGCATAGCCTAATCCACCAAGTCGAGAGCCAATGTCATACCGCCTGTTTGTCAGAGTGGTCTATACTAGACGCATGAATCCCGCAGGCGCGCGTTGTTCAGAAGCAACAGGCGTGCAGAAGCTCGACTTCAGTCTGCATCCAGGACGTGCCGCAGGATCTGCGCTCCAGTTGTGTGGTTTGCTTGGAGCGCAATGAAGTCATCGACGCTTTTGTACAGGAAGCTCGTCGGCATGCTGAAGAGACAACGCTGAGCTTCGACCGACAGACCCCGTCGTTGACATCACGACCAGACCAGACCAGACCATATGGCGGAATCCAAATACGAGGACCATCGATGGATACCAGCGGCGGCGACTTCGCATATGCGGCGACGAATCTGGATCGATAAACGACTTGTCCCATCGAGCAGTGTCGAGCGCGCACAAGGCAGAAAGGTTCTACCCTATCATTCGAAGAAGTAGATTCGGAAGTGGTAGAACCGGTTGCAGCGCCAAAGGTGGCATTGCGCGAAAATAGACCAGTCACGGACCTCCTGCAGTGAGACGGCACGGACGGGAAGGGTTGCGGATCAAGAGCCGAGCCGCGGACTTTGAAAAAGAACTCACCATGTGATAACGGGTGCCACTACTCAACGGAATATGTCCTATACCGCATAGAAACCCTAATCTTCACCTTCTATGGTCAAGGCAATAGTAGCAATTGCCGTTTTTTCCATCGCTGTTTCATTTCTGGATGCTAAATAAGAGCGCGGCCGTCTCATTTATTGCCCATTAGCACCTACATCACGCTATACCGAGCTAGGTTGGTAAATCACTCTTCCTAGTCGTCAGGCCACCGGGCTAGCCGTAACCTATCTACCTTCCGAGAGCAGATCTCGGCAGGCAGGTCACGCCTGTAGTTGGGCACTTATCACTAGGCCGCAGCGGTTCACCTCTCCTCTGGGTTCTGGACGAATGCACGTCCTTAGACGACTGATCTGGAGTCTGCCACTGTGATGCGTTCGCTGCGGCACTATCTGAATCTCGGCGGCAAATTCGGAAGCTTATGACGTCAAGTACGTCTTTATATGACTGTCCGTGTTTCTGCTCGTGGAAGAGGATGCTTCTTGACTTCACAGGACTGCAATGGGACGGGACCCGGCTATGTGAAGGTGTAGCTGGTCCGGAGGACAGCCTATCCGTGGCTGAAGTTTGTGTTGGAAGTCGCCAGCTGGCCTGAGCGTTCAGTGCGACTCACTTTACTCTCTGATCAGTCTCCGTTGAGCTAGGGACAACGACCGCAAACATTTACTTCCGGTTTCAGCGCTCGAACCGCCGGACCGGGCTCAAGCCGGCACTTGACTTCTCCTTTTCTTCACTAATCAGCTCCAGCGACCACTGTGCTTGCGCGATGGCTGCTTTGGGACGAGTTCATGTGCCTTACTTGCTCTACACATCACGTCCTTGCGCTGGCCTGTTTGGGTTTCACAGTCGCGTCGATCTCGTTCTATGACCGCTTGGCCACAGCTCCGAGGGTGCAGCATGCCACATGTTAGCTTTCCACGCTCACTGCACCTTGGGCCTGGTTCTCTGTGTCACCTACCGTCTTCGCCTGCAACCTAGCCGCTGAATGTCAGCGTCGCGATTCTATGGGGTTTTTTTCAGGGCACGGTCATCTCTAGGTTTCTACCTCTGGCTCTGGCGTAGTAGTATCCGTATACTATTCTTCACGCTCGTATCTCGTGCTCTTCCTCTGTGCGTTTCATGTTGACCGGGTGTTGCTGCACACTGCCTGAACCCTCGCCCTACGCGCCCCGCAGGCGATGCAAACCGGCAGTAAACGGAACTTACAGCGGCGTCCCAGGCTGACTTGATAGCTCATGATCCCGCAGCGGATCTTGGACATGACGCACGCGAACGTCATGCACAGCTGAACCCTCCGAGCCCGCCACATCCTGCCGTTCCTACACTTACAGGGTCGTTTACTTGCACTTGGCGACGTCTTTTGGGAAGGAGGCCTATCCCATACGGCGGCTCGTGGCCCACAGCATCTCATTCACGAACTGCCGTAATAGCTATGACGCAAACACGGGACACGAGACGATCCAAGGGGTAAAACAATGTTCAATGGTTGTGGATCCTGGCGCCGAAACACTCTCGCACAATATCTGAGTGCTACTCCTCCTGTACCGACTTTCAACAGGCTGCGGCGTCCGCGGGCGGCCAAATATTAAGTTTGACCTCCACGCTCGCGACCCTTTCTGCTTCGAGACTTCTCAAGCGCTTCCCTGCCTCTGCTGCTGTATTTAAGGGCTTGCCTCTACGCGTACATTGAAGTATACACCTAGTATCTACATCACTGAACATGATTGCTACATCCGTGACTTTCGCGCTCGTCGCTTCCGCTCTCTCTGCATTTGCTGCAACGATCCCGACCCCTCGCTGCGTAGACTCGATTATGCACTTTCCGGTGTCGGCGAAGAACTTCAACCTCAGCTCTGGGACTCTTCCGCCTGGGCCGCCGAATGTCCCAGTTTCGGGCAGCTATGGAATTCAATTGCGCTACTGCGAGCCTTCCATGGCTGTGCACTCGCGCAAGGATACGATACAAGTCCTAGTCCACGGTATCACCTACAACACAGAGTACTGGGACGCGAGCTTCCAGCCCAACATGTATAGCTACGTCCGATTTGCCGCTGCTCAGGGGTATGCAACGTTGAACATGGCTCGTCTCGGTGAGTCCTCTTTGACCTCATTGCTATAACTCATTTCTGTATGCAGGGGATGGAAAGAGCGACCGTCCAGATCCCATCAAGGTCGTCCAGTCGCCCTTGGAAGTCGCCGTTCTCGTCAACATCATCAAGGCCGCACGCGCTGGTCACATTCCCGGTGTGAACCGCAAGTTTGGCACAATCGTCTATGCGGGTCACTCGTACGGGAGTATCCTCCTCAACGGCGTCGTGATCTCAGAACCGAAACTTGTTGATGCGGCGATATTTACTGGTGTGCGTGATCCAGTGTCGTGATATCTACTTACACCTCTAACATCATGAACCCGGGGCAGTACGCCCACGTCACCATTGACGCCAGTCAGCTCTCACTTCAGGCAGCTCGGGATAACAATCCCGCTAGATTCGGACACCTTCCGCCTGACTATATCACCACGATCAATGCATCGACGCGCGGTGCCGACTTCTACGGGCCCGCGGGAAGCTTCGATCCAGCCGCACTCACTTTTGACGAGGCGCACAAGGATACGGCGACGACAGGGGGTCTGCTGACCGTCAGCTACACGATTACTACAGCACCGGAGTTCAAGGGGGACGTCCTGACAATCAACGGCGATCAGGATTCCTTCTTCTGCCCCGAACCGAACTGTGCAAACAATCAGGGTGAAGGGAAGTTCTATCCTAAGGCTCGGAGCGTCGAAGCTGGTACGCTGGATATTGCAGAGAGAAAAATGATGACTTACCTCGTCTTGTAGCCGTAATTTCAGGGGCAGGTCACTCGCTGAACTATCAGATTACCGCGCAGCGTAGTTATGGCACGATTCAAGCTTGGTTGACTCGCCATAGCTATTGAGGTTCGGGTTCCTACGAAAGCGCCATATTACAGTAGTCCCAAGACGCTTCTTGTCTTCATAGTATATCGAACTATGCAGTGTACGCCTCCCCTGTAGTCAGTCTCATAAGCATTTTATGTAATTAGGACAACTCCGAGTGAGTGCTTGGTTGTGTTTGGCACGCCTTTGCTGCCAACTTCGCTGTCGCGCTCTCCCGTCTTAGAACACACGACTTCCTCTAGCTGTGACACATAGCGATGTCGATCCCACGGACCCATTATCTGTACGCCGATCCGAAAGTCCTGCATTTCGATTTGCGACACGACAGCGCAGCCCCCGCCGTCGTCGGCGACAGCGAGGCGCTCGGTCCTTTCCACTGCAGGTCACCCAAGCAAATGCTTGGGTGCGAATCCTTATTTAAGGCCAGGTCCTCGTATACGTAGTGTTGCGTAACTTGACCACTCGCATCGCTCGAGATGATTGCTGCAGCTGTGGCATTCGTTCTCCGAGTAGTCGCGGCTGCTCTCTCCTCGTCTGCTCCTAGTCTCCCCGCACCTCGCTGCTTCGACTCCATTGCGCATTTTACAGCGTCGGCAACGAACTTCAACCTTAGCTCTGGTGCTCTTCCGCCAGGCAAACCGACGGTCCCTGTGTCTGGACGCTACGGCATTCAGTTGCGCTTTTGCGAGCCCACTGTTACTGTGCGCTCGCGCAAGGACACGCTTCAGGTCCTCGTGCACGGTATCACCTACAACACCCTTTATTGGGACACAACCTTTCAGCCCGACAAGTACAGCTATATCCGATTCGCTGCTGCTCGCGGATATGCAACCCTGAATATGGCCCGTCTCGGTGTGTTCATCTTGTCGTCGGCATGTCATCGGTGCTTAAGCTGAAGTGGCCTGTAGGGGACGGGAAAAGCGATCGTCCAAACCCCATCGAGGTCGTCCAGTCCCCATTCGAGGTCGCCGTCCTCGCGTCGATCATCAAGGCAGCACGCACTGGTCATATTAGCGGATCGAACCGCAAGTTTGATACGATTGTCTATGTCGGTCATTCATTCGGCAGCATACTTCTCAATGGTCTTGTGGCGTCAGACCCTGCTCTTGTGGACGCGGCGATATTCTCTGGCGTGCGTAACCAATAAATGACGCTGTGGCTTTCCTGCTAAATGGCCCGATCTGGGCCAGTACTCTCATGTCACCATTGATGCCAAACATCTTGCGCTCGATCCAGCTCGGGAGAACGACCCTCCTCGATTTGGACAGCTTCCACCTGCATATCTCACCACGACGAACACCTCCACGCGCGCGGCAACCTTTTACGGAGCGTCAGGAACATTCGACCCCGCCGCACTCGATTTCGACGAAGCTCACAAGGACACTGTAACCACAGCAGAAGTGCTTACCGTCCAAGCGACTATCACTACCGCACCGAAGTTCAAGGGTGACGTCCTGACGATCAACGGTGATCAAGACATCTTCTTCTGCATCGAGCTGGACTGCGCGAATATTCACAGCGAAGGCAAGTTCTACCCAAAAGCGCGGAGCGTCGAAGCTGGTATGAACAATCTCGAAGAATGTGAATATGCGACTGACGCTTCAGTACAGTTGTGCTTCCTGAGACGGGGCACTCGCTGAACTATCAACTCTCCGCCCCGCACTTCTATAGCGCAATTCAAGTGTGGCTGAACCACCACGGGTACTGAACGTTGTAACTGTATAGCACCTGTATAGTACTTGCATGACGTCAATGCCCTTCAGTCCTCGGATTCGTCTACTCTTGCTCTTGCGCGTGGCGGTCGGGAGCGACTGACCATGTTCCTTCCACACAACGATCATAAGCAAGACGTTGCTCAGTGAGATCCGTTACGTAAGACACGGGGTCGTATGCCCGCAATCGTTTTCCGTAGCCACCCGTAATGCATAAACTGCCGCCGATATTCTCCGAGTAGACAATATTTAACGTACCCATGATTCAACTCGGTTCGTACAACATCCTTCCCCACCCGCCCTTCTGGAGATGTTCGCTGTATTCTCTATTCTCGCTCTCGCGTTCTCCACATTTGCAGGGACTCCGGTACCGCGCTGCGTCGAGTCCATTGCGCAAATCTCAGCCTCAGCGAAGAATTTCAACCTAAGCTTTCCTGCAGAGGGGACCTCCTGGGGCTCTGGGAGTGAAGGGGTCCAGGAGAGCTTCAATTCTGCCTCTGGCCTTCTCGCTTTGGGGGAACCGACTGTCCCGGTTTCGGGTACTTACGGCATCCATATGCGCTTCTGCGAGCCTTCCTCAGCTGTCGAACGGCGGAAGGATACTCCGCAGATACTCGTTCATGGAGTGAGTTACGACGACGAGTATTGGGACATCGGTTTCAAGCCGGATACATACAGCTACGTTCGGTTTGCCGCGGCTCAAGGCTACGCAACCCTCAACATCGCGCGTCTAGGTGAGCGCTCTTTATCTTTGCAAGCCTATTGTGGTCGAAACCCTGACTCCGTGCAGGAAATGGCAAAAGTGATCGTCCAGACCCCTTGAAGATCGTCCAGTCTCCCTTCGAGGTCGCCGTCCTTCGGTCGATCATCGCCACAGCGCGCACTGGTCGCATCCCCGGCGCAGATCAAGAGTTCGGTACGATTGTCTACGTGGGACACTCATTCGGGAGCATGATCCTTAACGGCATAGTCGCGTCTGAACCAACCCTTGTTGACGCGGCGATATTCACCGGCGTACGTAAATGCAGGTCGAAGTACGCCGCTGGTAATCACTGACTGCCCGCAATATGCAGTACGCGCATAACTCGATCGATACGAGTCCTGTCTCTGTCCAGCCAGCGAGCGAGAATGACCCGGCACGATTCGGCGACCTCCCACCAGAGTATCTCACCACGACTAACACGTCGACACGTGCAACGGATTTGTACGGGTCCCCCGGGACCTTTGACCCTGCCGCTCTGGCGTGGGACGAAGCGCACAAGGACACCGCAACGCTGGGAGAGCTTCTTACTGTCGGATTCACTATCACCGCAGCACCCAAGTTCGAGGGAGACGTCTTGACGATCATCGGTGATCAAGATTTTCCGTTCTGCCCCGAAGCAGGCTGTGCGAACGTTCACAAGGAGGGAAAGTTCTATCCCAAAGCTCGGAGCGTCGAGGCTGGTACGTATATGATTCTGAAGAAGAGAAAAAAGGACTGATTACGCGATGCAGCTGTAATTCCCAGCACAGGACATTCGCTGAATTATCATCTTTCCGCGCCGCAGTTTTATCGTACGATCCAGGCTTGGCTTACTCGCCATGACTTTTGAAACTCTTTTTTGCGGAGCAATAATAGACGAGACGCTGTGCCTCAGTCAAAGTGCCTGAGCCCCGGTAAGTTGTACAAAATTGTGTTGTTGTTCCGGGTGGTTGCCTCGGGCCGAGCCGATCGTGCCTTTCTGCTCACCATTCCGAGCAGTCATCACGCCCGCCAACGTCAGCGTGAGCGACGAGTCTGCTTCTGTCCGCTTTTGCTTCACCTTCAAGCGCGCGCGTCCTCTTAGACGCTCACTATACGACAGTGCCGCGCAGAAATGGGGACGCTGCCGGCCTTCCAGCGTCTAACTCAATCCCGGTCCTCCAGCTCGCGGATCTCCCCCGTTTTTGCATCGGCAGACGTGCAGGCAGTACCTGAGTTGGTCAGGATGGACCCTGTACATGCCCACTTTGGTAACCTTTCAGTCCGTTGAATCCGACTGCTCGTCAGCTGGTCCTATTCCCGGTGTTGGCGCACACTACTCGACGCTTGGTCACTCCTGATATACGACTGCTTCCACGCGCCGCGCTGAAACTGCTATGGCTGCGCGGACGTACTCCGGAGGCTGGCGGTTCACCGGCCATCGACGTCTCGATCAAAATGCTTACGATACAGCCCAGTCTTGGCAGTTTCTTAAATCTCGACTTGGATACATAAAGGCGCCAGTGCGAGGATACGAAGATCTCCAGTCACCAGTCCGTCACCGAAAATGCGTTCATCCCTCATCACCATCACTCTCTCCGCCGCCGCGCTCGCAGCCCCGTCCAACTTTTTCTCTCCGCAATGCGTCGACTCCATAGCCCAGATCTCGGCGTCGGCCACCAACTTCGACCTCAGCACTGGCGCTCCTCCTGCCAACGCCACTGTGCCGGTCAATGGCACATACGGTATCCAATTGCACTTCTGCAAGCCCACCACCCCTATCCCTTCGCGCAGCAAGACTCTTCAAGTTCTTGTACATGGGATTGGATTGAATGGCGGGTACTGGTACAGCGGGTTCGAGCCGGAAAAGTATAGCTATGTCCGTTACATGGCGGCGCTTGGGTTCCCGACGCTCACGGTCACTCGTCTCGGTACGTGAATTCTCGAGGGCGCCTTTTTCGATGCTTTACTAATCATAACGCTGTTCGCTCAGGATATGGCAACAGCAGTCATCCCGACCCTGTCGGTGTTGTGCAGGCTCCTTACGACGTCGCCATTGTCTCGGCGATTCTGAAGGCGGCTCGTGAGGGTAACTTCCTCGGAGCAACTTGCGCCTTCAGTCGCATTGTTTACGTCGGTCACTCGTATGGCAGCATCATTGGAAACGGCGTCATCGCCTCGCAGCCCAAGCTCATCGATGCCGCCGTCCTCACCGGGGTACGTCCCGTCGCGTGAGGTGTTTCTACATGATGCATTTGCTGAAGAGACTCCTCAATAGTACTCTCACGGGGAGATCGACGCGAGCAAGATTGCCCTCGTCCCAGCAGCAACCGTCGACCCTATCCGCTTCGCCGGGCTTCCTGACGGTTATCTTACGACGCCGAACATAACCTCCCGCGCGGCGACGTTCTTCAGCAGCACTCCCAACTCGTACGACCCGAAGGCCCTCGCATTCGACTTTGCTCACGAGGACATCGCCGCCTTTGGCGAGGTCCTGACTTCTGCCTACGCTGTCGTCCCGGCGCCCGAATTTACTGGACCTGTCCTTGCGATTAACGGAGCGGACGATATTCTCTTCTGTAAGGATACGACATGTTCTAACCTTAAGGCCGAGAAGACGTTCTACCCGAAGGCTAAGAGCTTTGATGCCGGTGCGTCCGCGTTCTCGCTGCCTCTTTTCTTTTCGGGCAGATGCTGACTGTGTTGGTGTTGCAGTCGTGATTCCCTCGACTGGCCACTCGCTCAACTTCCACTACTCTGCGCCGAAGACGTTCTTTAGCATCAACTCCTGGTTGGTTCGCCGCGGATTCTAATGGACATACTATACATCCCAAGCTGGGACAGGTCGGATGGCTCAAACGTATTCGTAATAGCATCATAATCGTGACATGTCTCACGTCGCTCGGCAGAATTTCCTTCCGTTGACACACGGCATCGCCTGTCCGAGTATCGACAGATTTGAGGCACCCGCGTGATGTCTACATGTGTCCGTATTGAGGTCTCTCTCTCTTTGTGCTCATATTGGCGTTGAACCTTGTCACATGGAAAAGACCTAAGACGTGAGTCCATGAGGGTTTAGAAAGTTGTTCGTGTACTCGTGGGAGGGGCCCAACCTGATGTACGAAGGGAAGAGCGGGCGATGCTCGGCTTATTCCGCATCTTGCCTCTGCCCACGTCTTGATCATTCTGGCGTTCATACAAGACCGTGTCGACTGCGCGCAACTACAGAATGCCATGGATCTTACATCACGGCTGTTGCGCGCTTACCTGAACGTATTACGGCTCAGCATGCTGCATGGTTCATCTGCTTTTCTCTATCGACGATTACCGGCAGTGAAGTTGCGGCACCAGCCCTGGTCCTGAAGTCGTTATATTTCGTTACAGTACAAGTAACTATGGTATAGAGCGCTGTTAGGCGGATGCTAACTGTGCTCGAAGTCGAACTGTCGCGAATCAGCACCGGGTATGGCACGCGACAGGATCCTACTTACCCAAGTACGGGAATACGGTCGAAACCCGCTGAACTGCGAGTGAAACAACGAGCAGGCAGTCATCTAAGCTGTCGTCGCCCTCGGGGTAGAGAACCGCGTCTTTCTGGCAGTATAACTCCACGTTGAGAAGACAGAACTACACAGGGCGCCAGGTGTTCGTGAGCGATGAGACCTCAGATTGGAATCGACACTCACCCCGACCATAGGCTCCAGAAGCTCGTACTCTTCGGCATCCAGGACTGCGAGAACTTGGACAATGCTATGAATGGCGACGACGGCTGGTTCGCGATCGTTGACCGTCGCGTGCTGCGCCACGATGGCCGCATAGACGATTATCTGTGCAGAGGCGATACCCGGACCGCCGCTCGCACTAAACGACTCCGTGATGACGTTGGCGAGCCTGTTCAGCGCGCCGGTCGTGGCGTAAAAGTCGGTCCAGTACGACTGGGGAATATGACGGTCTAGTAATGTCAGTGTCCCGTTGCGCAGAATGCAGGAATGGACTGACGAGGTGCATAGGAGGCGATGAGCTCGTATATGTGTGCATGCAGAGCGAGCGCTTTTATGCGGATGCTGTCGCTGCTCTCGCCATCCTCGATGATCCCGTAGTGCGGCGCAATGTACAACAGCTCGAGTGCGCCAGGTACGTCGTCGCCCTTTCATTTTAGCGACGAAGTATCAGCTCATATCAGTGCAGAATGTCACTGCACATACCTGCGGCGCGAAACACGTCGATATACCTGCGTCGCGTGGCGCGGTTGACGCGAGGCGGAACACGGTCGTCCAAGTGCGGTCGAGCGCGTAGACCATCCACCACGTCTCCCTCGCATTCTCGATCCCTATCCCATCATTACTCGCCATCGTATGCCAGCCCAGACTCGTCGACTCGTTCAACGCCGCCACAGCATGCCGTTGTCCGTCCACTGCGTTCCCGCACAAAAACGCACATCCCGCGAGCAGACAGTGCGCCTGCACCCTCTGGTGCGGCGTTAGGACGAGCCCGGACGCGCCTTCCGCGCGCGTAAAGAACCGGCGCGCGAGCTCGGCGCTGTGCCAGACCGAGTCCGGCGGGGCAAGGAGGCATGCTAGTGCGAAGATGGATTCGGAGAGCGGGCATCCCTCCGAACGCAGGTTTGGCAGGAAACCAGTGATCAGGGCTGTCGGGAGATGGAACTGCGGCGCGTGTGGGAGGAAGTTCGTCGCTCTGCGCATTGCATGATCAGAACGAAGGCGTGATCTCAGCTGGAAACGGGGCGCATACGCACAATTGGACTGTCTGCTGCGTTGAGAGTACCGTGTGCAGCTCGATGACTGGACGAGGGAGATTGGACGCCGGCGCGGGTCGCGAGGTGGAGGACGCCGAAGCTTGCAGAGCTTGGGCAACTAGCGCTGGCGGCACGCGAGTCGGAGCGGGGGTCACGGCGTTAAAGGACCCTGCACTATTGCTCGACATCGGACTCAGCTCTGGCGAAGCCGCTGCCGCTGCGGGCGTCTTCTGGAGAAACGAGCTGAAGGGAGCGGCGGTCTGTAACGAGGGAGCGACCGGTTGTCCTGTGCGCCGTCGGGCGCCCTCGAGCTCGCGAATCCGTTGTTGCAGCGTGGAGACTTGGCCCTCGAGCTCGTTGATGCGCACGAGGAAGCGCGTATCTTCGTATTCGCATGTACTCCCTTTCCCCGCGCGTGTACACGGCCCGCAACTAGGCTTCGCGCCATCGCATTTCTGTCAATCGCAATGGGAATGAGCGCGGCGTAACAATGTCAAGACAGTGTTAACGAACTGCACGTACCATCTTCTTACGTCTGCATATAAGACACGCTTCTCCTCTGTGTAGAGGGAGGGGAAACCCCGCCTGAGACGATGAATCCATGTCGCACGTCCGAGTCCGCACCGTCATTGTGGCAGTCACGCTGCAAGTATCTTATACAACGCACTGGTCCGCGTCGTGTCGCAGGTCATACGGACGTCTCCGCGGTGGAAAGCAACCGCCGTTGCGTAGGATGGGAGGGAGAGGTATGCTCTGACGCCTAATTTGTGTGGGCACCGTTGCCCGCCGGACTCAACGTAACATATGCAACGTCAAGAGTTTAGGCTTGATCCCGGCTGACTAAGCGGTGTGCGTTTCTGTGGTTCGGAGGGCGTCATTCGCCGGTCCCGAACATCCCCCGCACGCGAAGGTTATTACCACGATAATGCGGCCCTCAGAGGAGATTCCAGTCGATACCATACACTCATACGAATGCTCGTTCATTTACCTCCGGGCATTCTCACGACCTAAAAGGGAATAGCTGTTGCAGATCAGCGACAATCGCTCCCAACTTCGGGTTATGATCTCTCGGCCATGCCGATCCGGGCGGACAGCCCAACGGAAGTTGCGCACCTCCGGCTCGCTCAACCCCTCAACGGTCCATGCTCGTGCTATACGCCTCCGTGCGGTCGCGGCACAGACAGCCAGAGCCGCTGTGGTCCTCGTTTCATCGGACCCACTGGAAATCTCGTGCTGCAGCTTCATCGGAGTGAACATAACGTACAGTACACCTTATATTCCCTCCGTCCTGCACGGAACCCCTATAGCTAATTTGTAGGGAGGCACACCATTAATATTCGCACGCCGTGGCGGTGGAGGAGGTTATGAACTATGAACAGTTTCTGCGCGGCACAACGCCTCCATATTTTGCCGCATCTGATGGTGTGGTAGGCCGGATAGCTGCGGGCCGTACAACCGCAGAGCGTGGCAGGAATACTTCGATCCCGTTGGGATCTCCGGGAGTTGTATCAGTATCGTTCTCTCTTTACGTGACACCAGACCAGGGAGCTCGTATGATGATTACTGTGGAGTCAGTCTAGCCTATGGAGTCTTGTTTTCATAGCGGGGTTGCGCGGGAACAGAGCGTGCCAACTCCGCCGCTTCTCCTCATCCCGAAGCCGCTATTCTTACACAGTGACTCTCAAACGAAACAGCTTATTGATCTCTGAGCCAGTGCTTGTTCCTCGACACCCCCCTCTGACTCGAATCTCCGCTTGGTGGAAATGGACGGTTAGGCGACTCTGGAGTCCCCTGCCGTTCACTTTTGCTGCTCCTTATGTGACCTTCTTCTGAGGAAAGCGAGGCATATCGACAGCATTGGGGAGTAGTAGTAGTCTTCCGCACTCTCTCCGAAACGGCATTTGTCTACCAGCTCACTAAGTAGTGCCTCGAGGTCGTTGCTTGCTCTGCTCTACTGGTGGGCTTCACTGCCCTGTAGGGCCATAGAGCGTTGTGGGGCTTTCTGTGGGGAATGTCCCCGTCCCTTTAATTGTCACACCACGGCGTCCGGGCTTAGGACGTTAACTCCGTGATTGAGTACCGGGCTCACTCGACCTTCTTACGCTCAATCCCTGCGTCTAGGAGCCTTTGACATGCGACTGGTAGTCGTCAGAAAGGCTCACCATGTGATGAAGGACTGCTCTGCAAGTCATCCGGGACGGCGTCAGCAGTCGTAGAGCGCTGACTAGAATGCCTGAAGTTACAAACTCGCTCTAGACACAACCCAGGTGTTACTAACGCTCTGTTTATAAGCAAAGTTGATAAACAAACATTCCCCACAGAGCCCTTACTGAGCGCCAGTACGCTTTGCTATAGACTTACTAAAACTTTGAGAGCACATTCACGAGCAAAAGACTGGCCGGAACATGGGGCGGACTGGCGGGAAGGCACGGGCCGGGCATGCACGCCATCCGGACCGTGCGCCGAGTATAAAGCAACGGCGCGCCATCGATGAGCGTCATTCCACCACAACCATGGCATCCCCCACCTTCAAGCTCAACACCGGCGCTACCATCCCTGCTATTGGTCTCGGTGCGTCGCAGCGCGCCCGTGCGTTTGTGCACAGACTGATTCTCGCTGCGCCACATAGGGACCTGGCAGAGCAAGCCCGAGGAAGTGACTGCTGCCGTCGAACATGCGCTCAAGACTGGCTACAGGCACATTGACTGCGCCTGGTCCGTCCACCCAGTACGATGTCTGATAAGTGCTGACGGGGTTGTAGGATGTACGGCAACGAGGCTGCCGTGGGCGAAGGCATCCGTCGCGCCGGCATCCCGCGCTCCGAGCTCTTCGTAACCTCGAAACTCTGGAGCACGCACCACACGCGCGTCGCGCAGTCGCTCCAGGAAACGCTGCAGAACCTCGGCCTCGACTATCTCGACCTGTACCTCATCCACTGGCCCGTCCCGCTCAACCCGAACGGCAACCATCCTACCATCCCTACACTCCCCAGTGGGAAGCGCGATGTACTTGAGGATTGGGATATTCGCGATACGTGGAAGCAGATGGAGGCGGTTTATAGGGAGGGGAAGGCGAAGGCGATTGGAGTGAGCAACTTTTCGAAGTTGAAGCTTGAACATATCCTTGCGACGGCAGAGGTCGTGCCCGCTGTTGACCAGGTGCGCGCTTTCTACTTTTCCGCTCTTCTATATACTTCTTTGCTGACTCCTTGCGGGTAGCTCGAGCTGCACCTGTACAACCCGGACCCGACGCTCCTCGCCTACCTCAAGGAGAAGGGCATCCTCCCGCAAGCCTACAGCCCGCTCGGCTCGACGGGCTCCCCGCTCCTCTCCGACGAAGTGGTCGTCGAACTCGCCAAGAAACACTCTGCGGACCCCAGCGCAATCGCCCTGGCATACCTTCGTGCGTCCCTCCGTCCCGCGTCACACCCTCTACATGACTGATTGGTGTGGGTTTCAGTGGCCAAGGGCATCGTCGCACTTCCCAAATCCGTCACGCCCGCGCGCATCACGCAGAACCTCGAGGGGCCGATTAAAGTCAAGCTCGACGAGGAGGACGTTAAGAAGCTCGACGCGCTCGCGCCGGGTGGGAAGCAGAGACGCTTCATCGCTCCGCCGTGGCGTGCGTCTTTTCATCTTCTCCTCATCGCTAGTTCTGCGTCAACTGACTCTTCTTCTACTTTAGCTATCGAGCTCGGCTTCGACAACTGGCCGCCGCTCAAGTAGATGCTTAGTAGCGTCTTGTCTATTGTGTATGTACGATGTAACGAGATCGCATTTTCTTGAACCTTGTACTTGCGACCGCCATCTCCTCCGAGCGGGTAGGGACATAACTTCGGCAAGTGCGCGGTTCCTCGGAAACTGCATTTTCCGCGTCATGCCTACTGCGGACTGACGAAGCAATGACCGCGTGCAATGATGATAACAGCGTCAATTCGCCAGTGCAACACTGCTTGTGTCAGGACGCTGATTACCCTTCAGTGTTACCTTTACTTCCTAAGTAGAGGGGGCATCGAGGGACAATGGAACAAGAAGCTGATCTGTTTGTAGGTCCTGGGAGTCACCGTGTAATCAGTTCTTATATTGGCTGTTTTCTTTTTCTCTACAATTGGCGGTTCTCTCACTATCTCTCATTCGTCCGACCGCGGCTGCGGCGTGGACAACTCGAAAGTGCAGCGCTTCCGCGCGTTAGACAAAGGTTAGCGCAGACCGTGGATATGTAAGCTAGTGCTGAAAGTCTCAGAGGGGGTCCAAAGAGGCAAGAACCGGGGAGGAAGGGGGCGAGGTGAAGTGTCGTTGTTCCCACGCAACCCCGTCCCATCTTCCGCCGCCTTCTCAGCGTAGACTCGCAGAGATGCTCCGCGCGTTAGAGTAGACTGTAGCTTGACGCCGAGGTAGTCGTTCCCCGTGACAATAGCGTTCCTGACAGTAAAAGTAGCGGTCGCGATCCATGAATGCACACATTTGTTTTCAGTGCGTTGCCGTTGATGACCATGAGATTTTCGCGATACCAGCGGTACAACTAGAAGAGCTCGATCTTGAGCTGTAGTCCCTCAAGCGTTGTAGCCAAATGCTCCCGGAAACTGCATTTCCGAGCCAATGGGGTATCGACGGATCCAATTTGAGTTCCGGGCGATGGGCGTCAACGAACCACACGACGCGCGGCCCGAAAAACGGCTTTGTCCGCTGCTTGATTTTTGCTTTAACGAGCAGCTCGCTATATTCATCTCATAATCTCACCTAAATCGCGCTGTCGCAGTATAAGCAACCTAACTATACCGGAAGCTCGAACGTGGTCGCGTTGTGGTCGTTGCATCCGCTGTGGTCGAAACTACACCCCCAGTGGAGATCTGGCGACTATCGAGGTATGACGGCGTGTGAAAGGTCGGTGCGAGGGACAGAGGGCATTGGTGAGTCGTCTCGTACATGGCACCCATGTCAAGCTCGGCGCAATTTTTCAGATCTGTGTGCACACACTCTCCTCTTAGATGTTGGAAATCATCAACGGCTGTCTCTCAGTCCTCATCACTCTCGCTCTGACGTCTGAGGTGGGATATAAAACTGGGTGCCTGCTTCTGCGTCAGAGGCGGCATCTCTCACATGCCTTTCGGCGACTCTCCCACACGTCCTGGCCTTGCTCGCTCGTCTCATGCTCAGACGGCAGTCTACGTTCTACGTTGCTAGAAAGATATCTCTGGTCCACGAATTCTCCGGTCAGTATCTCGGCGCTTCAAAGGTTTGGATTTGATTCAGCAGGACCTGGAATATTCGAATCGAATGCGTTGTGGATTGAGTCGACGTCTCTGAAGGCCGCATCTCTGAAAAAACGCCATCCTAGTCTGTCAAGCAAGCGGATATGCAGCTGCGAAGCTTTTTGCTGTTGTTCTTGCGGCCGTTCTGGAGCGTGGTCGTCTCCTCATTCTGCATAATCTGTTTCATCGGTGCAGCGCCCGCGTTCCGCTGTCTTCAATGTGCTCCTCGCGGTTAATGTTCATTGTGCATGCGCATGCCCCATAATGACAGTTTGACTGTCATTATACAGCCAACGGGGACGTGGTCGTGGCGCACGCATGCTACTCGCATAGGCAACGTTACCTGCGTCAGACAGTCATCCTGAACGCGCTGGAGCTACTGGTCTGATAGACGGGCACTCCACCACGCCGTCGTCCCAATGCACGCGGCGCGTGGTGTGTTTACTTTGTGCAGGACCACGCTGAGCGGGAGGGGTATAAAATTTCTCGGCCGGCTCGGAATGTCCCGCCTCGCTCCTTGCCCTTGTCCTTGTTCCATCTTCTGTCCACCCGCACCCGCGTCTTGCGCACCTGCTATCTGCTCACACACGCTCTCGACGCCGCACCGTACGGGGGGACAGCGGCGCTCTCGGTTGTCTGTGAACACCCCGTCGACGTGCGTCTGGGCGACCAACCACGCACGCATTGCCAACCACGAGCTCAACCATCTTCGCATTCCGTGTCATTCTACCAGGTTCGTCTACGCCCGTCCCTGTTCATGTACATGGCGGAGCTGATGCGTATCTGGCGCACATGTCTGTTAGCTTTCCACAACGACAAAGAAAATCCTCCGCAATGGCAACTACTCGTAAAAATTTCGCGGTCGATAACGAGTACGTCGTGCGTTTTATCTTTCGCTCGCTTCGTGTTCAACGACCTTCTCCTGCAGATTCGACTTATCGAAGATCGACATTTTGTGGAGCGGTACCTGGGAGGAGGTCAGCGGTTTGGCGAGTCCTTGTCACCGTCCACTCGCTGACGATTCTACTCTTTACTCTTACTAGGCGCCAGCCTGGAACGTCAAAGACTCCAAGTACGCGCTGTGCTTGCCGGTCCCTGTTAAGACTGTTAGGGACTGGAAGACTAGCGCATCAGGCGAATCTCGTATGGGTCCGTACGCTCTTTCCTTGCCTTTGCGCGCTGGCTGGGTTGACATCGCATTCTTTAGAACACGTTATTGTCTGGCAGATGGACCTGCAGGAGATCTGTGAGCCAGGCCCTTGCCCTTTCTTCTCGTTACTGACGCGTAAAACGCGCAGTATCCGACGGAAAGGTCTACCATGTTGGATATGTGCGCCAGAAGTACGGATTTCGGGACCCGAATCCAACTCTGGAGTTCGGCATGGGCGCTACTGCAGTCAAGGCCTCTGCTATGACTTCAGAGCAGAAGCCTGATGACGATCCTACTCTCGCGCTTCATCCTCGCGCTCCGCCGTCCTCACCCATTGCGACCCCGCCCGCCGACACGGTCCCCGTCCCTGCTCCACGCGCGTCGCGCAAGCGATCTTACCACATCGACCCCGACGACTCCGACGACGAAGCGGAGGTGCGCGCGCGCAAGAGACGGATCGCAGCTGGGACGTCGACCGTCTCGGACGATATCGCCGACGTTTACTTCGAGGCCAAGCAGCATGAGCCGTTCATTCGTATGGAGGATTGCGGGATGGTCACCTATAAGGTGCGCCGCAAGTGCAAGAAGATCCCGCCCCCGCCTGCGCCTCGCAGGATCCCGACCGTGACGGCGCGGTGTGATGTGCTCGAGTACATTCCTATCCGTGCGGAGCTCGTCTGCCAGTGAGGACGCCCGTCGTGTTTTCCGTCACGAACTTCACGCGCATCATTACCCGTTCCTTCCTTTGTATCCCAATCTCTCGCCTCTCTCGCTCATTTACGATTCACACACCCAACATCTGTACTCGTTTGGTCCCGCCATTCTCGTGTTACTCTCGCTCATGTAGCCCGTCGCTCTCTCGCTTTCCTGTTACTGGCTCCTCTATACGTGTCTCCACAGCCTAGTCCCGTCGCTCGCTCTCCGCTGCTTTTCCGTCTGTCCTCTTTTCCTCATGCTGCCCGTCTGTCTTTTGCAATTGTTGTTTACTGCTGATCGGATCTCGATGTAGATACTTGATACTCGGATTGGAATGTCATTGGAATGAACATCGCTGCTTCTCGCTCAAATTCGATGTCGATTTCCTGGTCGCGCAGCACGCCAAGAATGTGGAATGCCGCAGCGTTCGCGACTTGCATGACACGATATCTGTCATCGACGGATGGACGTGGCGGAACCGACCCCTCGACGTGATCTCGTCTTCCTCCGGAGTAGGCTGTTGTCATTCAGACGCTTCTATCGACAATCTCTCCCGAATGGCATTGGCAGTCGGTGCCGCAGAAGGTAGCATGCGGCCAAGTGCTTCTGATGATATACCATGTTGAACTGCGCGTTGCGATGGTCGACATGTCCTTCTTGCGTTTCCCCCCTCGCGCCAGCGCCGGCGCCAGCTTGAAGCTGCCAGTGCACCCACTCGCTGGCTCTTTAGCTCTTAATGGCTCTCGCGCGGGTGGCTTCTATCTTCCCCTTGGCAACACTTCGAGCGAATGGGACATCATCAGCCTCGAGGGCGGTCTTCTCACCCCTCTGTCCTCTCAAACGGAGTCGAGTAAGTTGAGCTTTGGAGCCTGCTTGTAAGCCCCTTTGAGCCCCGCTCTGTGGACACACGACTCAGGTGGTGCGACAGTCCCCCAACATGCTCGACTCACGAATCCGAGGCTGCTCTCATCGCGGCTATCAAGCAGAGAGTGGACGCGGGAGGCGTCGTGCAGTTCTCTGTCGGCGGCACGACAGCCTCAGGCTTCCTCCAGCTTTTCGATCTCGGTGGCTTCAACAACTTTGTCACCGCTGTCCAAGGCATCGTTAAGCGCTATGGATTTAATGGCTTTAATATCGACCTATGGGTACGTCACTATATCCAGACTAAACGACAACGCCTCTGAGTTTCGCAGAGTACGGGCTGCGTCATGAGCCAAGACCCTGATTACCAACGTCCGGAGAACACGAATTCCGTATACATCATATCCGCGATACAGAAGCTCCGCGCGATATTCGGCCCTTCCTTCACGCTATCCGTCACTTCGTCCTTCGCGTTCGATGGGCACGGTGCGCTGGACGCTTCGATAAGCTGTCTTTCGGTCATACACGCTCTTCGCGACGACGTCACGTTCGTTTCTATTTATCCTGTTCCCCTCAAGGCCGACTCTCTTATCGCTCCGGACGGGAAGACGTATGCGCCATCGTCTTCCGACTACTGGGCTGCTGCTGCCGACATCGCAGTTGGTGGTCGCACTGGCAGCATTCCGGTCTACAACACGACATCGGCATTCCCGGCGCTTCGACCAAATCAGACGTTCATCTACCTCATGGCATCGTCCGGTCTTGACGCTATGTCCAACCCTGGTCGCATCGAGAACGCAATGTCGTGTATCACGTCCGGGGAGAACTGCGATTCATACAAGCCGCAGTCTGGCCCGCATTCCGACTTCAGAGGGTTTATGGTGATGTCTGTCGAGACGGACGAGCTGCAGAACGCGCCATTTCGACGAGCGATGCGTCCGTATTTGGACTCTATGTCCAGTGCCCAGTTCGCACTACCTGCTTCAGCTTCCTTCACCTCGACGTCTACCTCGACAACTCCGTCGCCGTCGGCGCCTTCTGGCGGTAAGCACAGAAACCTCGAGTTAGTTCGTACCTCTGATGAATCAATAGATGCAGTAGCTGCGAAGCCAGAATCACAAGGACGCAGCACCAGAGCAGTCGTCATTGCTGTTCCGATTGTTACATGCGTGATCGTCTTTCTGCTCGCAGGCTGGATCTTTGTGGTACGACGCCGTAGTAAGAACCGGGTGAGGCCACCGTCGCCGGATCCGTACGACATGACAGTAGCACGACTTCCGCAGCTCAGCTCCAACGCGAGCTTACGGCCTACTCTTGGCACAGTTGCAGAACAGACAGGGAGAAGCGAGCCGCCCCTCTCGCCTTTAACGTCAAAGAGCCGGCGCTTCTTCCCTGCTCACGAATCGCAGCCAATATCTCCTGTGACCAGCGGCACCGTTTCATCGTGGACGCGCGTAGCAGGTTCGGAGGCTGCAGAGACTTCGAGTCCTGCCAATATACACGCTCTGCAAACAGCGTTGGACCGAGCAGGATTCTCATTCACGGCACTACTTACTTCTCTTAACCGCGTCCACGAGGACGTACCTGACGAGAGGCATTATCCTCCTCAACGCGACGGTCCGATGGAGCACTCGGGCGATGCTCCTCCCACGTACCACGACCGCAGCTGATGGACCAGCGTTTGGATGTAAATACGAAATTGTGACATTGATTATTATGGGTGCGCAGAATTCGAGTGTATTCTCAGGACTACAGGCCTCAAAGTCCATGGGACCAGTGTTTTGGAACGGGAATCAAGCACCTCGGGTTATCCAAGCAGAACTTGTACCATCATGACGACACAAATCAGGAGAATCCAAGGGCCAGTAACGCTACGCGTGCATGTAGCGACGTTCTTCCCCGCATCGTGGCTCTGTGTGGAAGCTGGAGTGCCTGCTGTAGATGGCACATCGGACGAAAGATCCAGCGCCAACTGACGTGTGTCAGCGGAATGACATCACGTTCTACAGAGGCGCTTACCAAGACTGCCAGATGCCCACCGATGTGAGGGCGAGCCTTGTACTGCACTTCTGACGGTGTGCCGTCTTGTGAGCTGTACACATCCGGGAATGGCGCATAGGGTGCATTCGACTGGCCGGCGTATAAAGCTACTGCGTCGATGATCTCTGCGCGGAATGCCGTATCGCGAGAAAGCGCTGCAGTCCACATGTTCCATACTTTGGGAGTTCTCGTCGTAGGGTGACATCTTCATCGAAGGATAGAGCGTACCAGTTGAGGACAACTGGGTGTTACAATTCAGCGCCAGCCCGAATTGCGCCAACTGTCCGTGATAGAAAGTCTCCTCTGTGCAGCTGCGTCAGCGCCGCATCGAGGATAGAAAATTATCATCACTTACGTGCAGCGTACACCTCTGGAGGGATGAGATCGAGTCCCAGCAGTTTATCCATATACAGATTGTAAGCCAGAACACAGGATGCATTAGCGCTGTACTGCAGGAATACTACGTGACCACTCGTCACCAAGTCGAAGGCAGTACGTACCTGAAGCTTGATATTCGAGCCATTCGCGGAGAGTGCGCCCGTAACCCATTGCTGTGCGTAGTCACGAGCTGTGGACTGGAAGACGTGAGAGCATTCAAGCTGTGCAGGTCAGCTTCACACCTCATACTGAGTCCCGAGAGAGCCATGGTTCGTCATGTTTGCTATAACCGACATAGCACTGCATCTCGCGTTAGACGCCGTGTAGTACACTGCACCATTTGAGAGCCTAGCCCACCCGATTGCAATAATGCCCTTGACGGCGAGGTTTGTTTGATCCGCAAGGCCGGGGAGGAAAGTGTCTCCAGTGAAGCGGTTGTCGTCCGCTGGATGAAGGGTATTATCGAGTAAATACTTCGTCCAGCTGTTGAGCAGATCGAACTGTGCGGGCAAGTGCTCAGTGAACGATTCGGGAGAATGCGGGGATCGGGGATGCGAAGTGACACACATATCGGGCGAGTTGAGACGTGTCGTGGGCCTGGCGAGCGGCGTCAAGGGTCATTATGACCATATCAGCCGTAGCTGAAGAGTTACTTGGCCTTCGCCCGACGTGTGCCGAATAGCGAACGTGCATACCTTCCAAAGGCGTATTTGGCGCGTTTGACGCATCTGCGTATCGCTCAGTTGGTCTCAGGCTCTTGTGCGCTCATCTGAAACGGGCAAACGCACCGATGATTGGAGCCGATGCTGTTGATGTATAACATTGGTTAGAATCGTCAAGAGTTGGGGCGGGAAGGTGTGCTTACCGAAAGGATAAGGACCCAGATTCGACGGTGCATACTTCAGAGCGGGACTCGCGCTTGAAGCAAAGCTTAGTACAGGTTCTAGTGCTGCAAGTCCCAGCGACGCATTGAGATATCTCAACATGGGCCACATTGCGTACAGGGCGTCTACCGGGTTCGTTACCGCAGGCTGATCAACGTGCGTTAGATAGACCCCACAAGGCAAGCAAGATGTGACATACGCTTGTGCGCGACATATCTGTACCCGTGTTAGACTAGAAGCGACCACTGAAGTTCTGAGTTGGTTGTACCTTTGACGAATAGCATGGGCGTAGAAGTATCATACGAACCGTCGGCGTTCTGCCTGACCACAAGTTCAGTTGCCCCTAAAGACTGGCGGATGCTGAGCGCGACGATGTCGAAGGTGTTGTCCGAGATTGTCCGGGAAGCCGCATCAACCTGAGCGTCGAAGTCGGCAGCGGTCTTTAGCGCTGTCTGGAAGTCGTCCATAACGAACGCTGGCTGTTAGGTACAACATAAATGAGTAGCTTCTCCGAGAGCGTCTGGATGGGGCGCCGCACCAGCTGATCTGGCGTAAACCTTGAAGCATAGTACGGAACGAGTTGTGTGTCGCGGAGCTTGGCCATAGACATTCGAGCGTTCCCAATCGAGAAGACGGCAGGCTGTGACGGACCCATAACGGTCCCGAGGTTGACGCTGAAGGCGAGAACGGGCCATTTCATCGAGACGGGGCGGAAGTCATTGTCGATTATAGTAGACGTCAGAGTGCCGGTGTCAACGAATTCACTCCGAACGACGGTGTCTTCACCAATTCGATAGGTGAGATCGGGCTGTGCGCGGTTTGGCGATCAGTGTATGTGCAGGGGAAGCACAGAGTACGCCACTAACACCCATTGCCGAAAAGTACACAGCGCCATCTGTCACAGGACGGGCGTCAGTTGAGACTCGGCCGGAAAAGTGATGCTGACCTTGAATGTATTCGCCCTGTTCGGTCATAGGTTTCGTCTGTTGAAGCTGCATTTTGTGCGTGACGAAGTTCTGACCCGGTGTAGTCGTCCAGTTCATGGTCTGGTGATCCGGATCCCCAGACAACCACTCCCCGGGGACATCGGAATAGATAGAGACGGTGTGCGGTCTTCCGTCTCTCGACTCTGCGGTAACGTAGAGGTATGCGAACGGAATGGATTGGCGAAGGAAGTCATTGGGCTATGCAGACGTTCAGAGGTCACGTTACAGACCATCTGACTCCAAGCTTACAGTGATTGGTGAGAGGAAAGTGTACGTCAGATTCACGCTGGGAATCTGCATAACGAAGACGGTGGATGTTGCGGTTCGCTGCGATGAAGTCAGATGGAGCTCCTCCAGAAGGCACAGACTCACGAATTCGTCCACCTGCGTCATGGGCATGCCATCCGGCGCTTTAGTCGACGCTCCAGGAGAAGCCATCGTAAGATGCGTGACATTATCGACGACTGCATCTACGCGTTATAGGTTTATCGGTATCCTGAGCTGAAGTTTCGACCCACCAGCATACCCGGCCCATCCAATGTTGCTCGCTTGCCAGTAAGCACACCAACTTGGGTTCAAGGTATTGAACCCTGGCAGCCAGGTTGAAAGATACGGCGACTTGACCACAATTGGGATTGCAGCTGGCGTCAGAGCGAGAGAACAGTCAAGTAGGAGGACGAGGCCAAAGCAGAACCAGGGGATACGGCGGTCTAGGGCAAAGTGCATGTGGAAGGACAAGGGCGAACGCAGGCGGGGA
>KV426172.1:10262-52134 GCA_001632375.1 Exidia glandulosa HHB12029 | reverse complement strand
CATCTGAAACGGGCAAACGCACCGATGATTGGAGCCGATGCTGTTGACGTATAACATTGGTTAGAATCGTCAAGAGTTGGGGCGGGAAGGTGTGCTTACCGAAAGGATAAGGACCCAGATTCGACGGTGCATACTCCAGAGCGGGAGTCGCGCTTGAAGCAAAGCTTAGTACAGGTTCTAGTGCTGCAAGTCCCAGCGACGCATTGAGATATCTCAACATGGGCCACATTGCGTACAGGGCGTCTACCGGGTTCGTTACCGCAGGCTGATCGACGTGCGTTAGACCCACAAGACAAGCAAGACGGGACGTACGCTTGTGCGCGACATATCTGCACCCGTGTTAGACGAGAAGCGAGCACTGGAGTTTCAAGTTGGGCGTACCTTTGACGAATAACATGGGCGTAGAAGTGTCATACGAACCGTCAGCGTTCTGCCTGACCACAAGCTCAGTCGCCCCCAAAGACTGGCGGATGCTGAGCGCGACGATGTCGAAGGTGTTGTCCGAGATTGTCCTGGAAGCCACTTCGACCTGAGCGTCGAAGTCGGCAGCGGTCTTCAGCGCTGTCTGGAAGTCGCCCATTACGAACGCTGGCTGTTGAGTACAACATAGATGAGTGACTGCTTTGAGAGCGTCTGGGTGGGGCGCCGCACCAGCTGATCCGGCGTAAACCTTGAAGCATAGTACGGAACGAGTTGTGTGTCGCGGAGCTTTGCCATAGCCATTCGAGCGTTCCCAATCGAGAAGACGGCAGGCTGTGACGGACACATAACGGTCCCGAGGTTGACGCTGAAGGCGAGAACGGGCCATCTCATCGAGACGGCGCGGAAGTCATTGTCGATTATAGTAGACGTCAGAGTCCCGGTGTCAACGAATTCACTCCGAACGACGGTGTCTTCACCAATTCGATAGGTGAGACCGGGCTGTGCGCGCGGTTTGGCGATCAGTGCATGTGCAGAGGAAGCACAGAGTACGCCACTAACACCCATTGCCGAAAAGTACACAGCGCCATCTGAAACAGGACGGGCGTCAGTTGAGACTCGGCCGGAAAAGTAACGCTGACCTTGAATGTATTCGCCCTGCTCGGTCATAGGTTTCGTCTGTTGAAGCTGCATTTTGTGCGTGACGAAGTTCTGACCAGGTGTAGTCGTCCAGTTCATGGTCTGGTGATCAGGATCCCCAGACAACCACTCCCCGGGGACATCGGAATAGATAGAGACCGTGTGCGGTCTTCCGTCTCTCGACTCTGCGGTAACGTAGAGGTATGCGAACGGAATGGATTGGCAAAGGAAGTCATTGGGCTATGCAGACGTTCAGAGGTCACGTTACAGACCATCTGACTCCAGGCTTACAGTGATTGGTGAGAGGAAAGTGTAGGTCAGATTCACGCTGGGAATTTGCATAACGAATACGGTGGATGTTGCAGTTCGCTGCGATGAAGTCAGATGGAGCTCCTCCAGAAGGCACAGACTCACGAATTCGTCTACCTGCGTCATGGGCATGCCATCCGGCGCTTTAGTCGACGGTCCAGGAGAACCCATCGTAAGATGTGTGGCATTATCGACGACTGCATCTACGCGTTATAGGTTTATCCTGAGCTGAAGTTTCGACCCACCAGCATACCCGGCCCATCCAATGTTGCTCGCTTGCCAGTAAGCACACCAGCTTGGGTTCAAGGTATTGAACCCTGGCAGCCATGTCGAAAGATACGGCGACTTGACCACAATTGGGATTGCAGCTGGCGTCAGAGCGAGAGAACAGTCAAGTAGGAGGACGAGGCCAAAGCAGAACCAGGGGATACGGCGGTCTAGGGCAAAGTGCATGTGGAAGGACAAGGGCGAACGCAGGCGGGGACCGCACTGCGTGACATGCCTTCAAGGGTACACCGTCGGAGCCGCACAGCTGACGGGCGCCCAGCGCTATGGCCGTGCGCCTACAAATGCTAAGCAAGCCTTTAGTCCCGTCTACACCCGTGACAGCGGGTAAAGAGCATTGCGGGTTTCGCTCGGCCTCGAGTATCGCCGGGAGGGAATTTTTCCGCCGCAGGTGCTGTACCGCACTACGCGGACGCGCGTCTTCGTCACGACCGTCTTTGACGCTGCAGATGCAGCCCGATACGCCAGCGCCTGGTCAGTGTGCCGCTGGAAACGTTGTAGCGAGAGAGCAAAGGCACGCAGGTTTCCAATATCGGCGTTCGGGAAAAGGCTGTTCGTCTGAGCTTTAATTCAAGACTCTCTCGTTTCCATCTTGTCTCCGTCCATCTTCGTCGACTGGTTCCGAACTAGTCGAGGTTCAATCCGGCACACCCTCGCGTTATTCTACTGTTATGTTGATGATATTGTACCTTCGTCCGTTGTGGGAAGGGTCTGGTTAAAAATCTCGACATTGCTGCGCTCGCTGGCTGGAGGATCGTTACACTGGACCGAGTACGCCGATCGGGACACAGAACCCTGTGATTCAATGCTAAGCCCCTGAATGTTTTGTGCTTCCTCTGACAGGTCAATCATCGGCGATCTGTCCCAAGCATCCGAGTTCTGCTCGCACCGACTCCCCGGACGCTATGCTTCTGTCACCTGCGTTGGGGCTTGTTTCCGTCCGCTCTCTGCTCTGCACTCTCGTGCTAGTGCAGGATGTCCGGCCTGAAGAAGCGCTATCCTCTGGTAGGATACCTTGCTCTGAACCCGGACGAGGACCTCGAGGACTCAGCGTTCACGGCGTACATTCCGCTTGCGAATGTCTCTAATTCTTGGGATGTGACCGTCCTAGAATGGGCGGATGCAGACGAGAACTCTGCGCGAGTCACTTTCAAAGGCTGCTTGTGAGTCGTGCGCAACGAACGTTATCTCGTGCGCTCTCTGAGTCTGACGCGCTACGAAGTCAACCGGAGTGTCCCAATCACGAAACTGAATCACAATTCATCGCTGCAGTCAAGGCGCGAGTGACCAATGGCTCGGTCGTTCAGATTTCTCTCGAGCGAAGCAACGGCAACCCCTACAAGATCGACACCGACGCGAAAGCGACGACGTTCGTTACAACGATTAAGGCAATCGTCGACAAGTACGGCTTCAATGGCGTAGACATCTATCTGACTGTACGCGTCGCGTTTTCCGCGCTACATCATCTCACCCGCACCCTATCCAGGACGTGGCTTGCGGCGGGGACGGAGACGGCCAAGACTTTCTTACGGCGCGCGACCAGTCGTCTGTTCATCTCATCTCGGCGGTGCAGACCCTGCGCGGCACATATGGTTCCTCCTTCGTTCTGTCACTCACGGCAAACATACACTCGAGTGGTGCAGGTATCGACGGGCAGAGAAGCTGCCTCGCCGTTATACACGCTCTCAGGGACGTCGTCGACGTCTTCTATCTCGTACCAGTTACGGGGAGTGGTCAAAGCATTTACACAGACGTCGACGGCTCGAACTACGAGTACACTACACCCGAGTATCTCGTCGCCTCTGCCAGCCTGCTGTTGGCCCAGAACGGGACGCCGGTGCAGAACTCGTCCGAACTGTTCCCGCCTCTGAGGGCCGAACAGCTGTTCGTCCTCGCCGAGCTGACGCATAACCTACACGACCAATACTTCCGCGTCAACATCTCTACCACACAAGATGCCCTAGCTTGCATCGCGCGGGGCGAGCGCTGTCATTCGTATCAGGTCACCGGTGGCGCGGGCGCATTGGAGGGTTTTCGCGGCTTTGTTGCCGACTTGATTAACGACGAC
This sequence comes from Exidia glandulosa HHB12029, assembly GCA_001632375.1. NCBI lineage: Eukaryota > Fungi > Basidiomycota > Agaricomycetes > Auriculariales > Exidiaceae > Exidia > Exidia glandulosa. The sequence continues at coordinate 48,413 of KV426172.1, read as the reverse complement.
GAGCGCGATGGCGGGGCATTTCGCAAGGGCATGACGCCTCTCCTTGACGCCCTCGCCAATAATGCCTCACTGCCCAGCACGTCGGGCAGCTCGTCTCCGTCATCTTCTAGCAGCGATGCGCAGCCATCCTCGGCAGCGGAACCCACTACAGCAGGTAAGCTAGTACTGTTGCATCTCAAGTTGTTAACGCTAACGAATGTTTGTCGCATATCAAGGTGAAACTGGCACAAGTGCGCGGACGCTTGCGCTCGTGATCGTTCTCCCGCTTCTCGCGGCCCTGCTTCTGGCGTGCTTAGCTGTTTGGTACTGGCGCCTTCGACGACGACGGGCCCGCGAGCTTAGTGATATCGAAACGCGGCCGTACATCTCAGAGACGTCTACGTCGCGATTGCAAGTCCCCTCTGCTCAAGTCCCCAGCGACACCCTTCGATCCCGTAGCGACGCCGCGGTCGTCTCGGCCTCTTCTCCCACAGAGAAAGGACGAACCATCCTACAAGCGGATCAGCACGCTGAGGATTCACACTCGCAGGCGGATCCAGTGGCACCCGAGCGCATTGCTGTGCTGCAGGATGCAATTCGGCGGGCAGGCTTCTCTGTGGATGCGCTTGTGACGTCTCTGCACCGCGTCGCGCCTGAGGCAGACGGTGATGCGGAAGAACATCCTCCAACGTATCATCTCAACGACGATACGCGTTGAGCTCCCCACTGCTAAATCTTCGACACTCTTTAACAAGTTCCCCTTCGCTCACGATCGTAACAAGGACTAGTCTCCTGCTGGTAACCGCGTGTCCGATGCAATCCCTAAAGCGTCATGATTGGTGGGCATTCGTCACGGTAGGCTCCCTGACCAGCCGTCTTACAAAGTCTGTACCTGCTCTATTTCCTGAAGTATCGTCGAAGAATCGCTGAACACTGTTACCATTGTCGGCACCGACACCGGTTACTGTTGTAGTCAAGTTGATGGCATATCTCAGTCGCGCAACAGCAAGCAAGCAGTTGCAGAATACAGTTCGAGGGATATCTAGAAGGCGGTCTCTCTGTGCTGTCCGTTGACAGGCGAATGAGCAACGGGAGACACCTTCCGGCTGATGTTTAGGCTTATTGTCCGTTTCTTGCCCTCTTACTTCCCGACCAGCGAATCCGGCTCCAATTTCGTCTCCCATTACGATGGTCGCCTGATGTTATCACCTGTTTAAGAAGCTTATCCATTGCCCAAACTGTCCGTTGCGCGCCGACACGGGCTGTCCACTCGCGATGTGGCATTCTTGAACAGTGCAATGCCCCTTTCTGCGCTGCGCAACCTCGAATGGCAGCTCATCCTCCCACGCGGGGAATGCGCACGGAAGTCTGTTCGAACAAGCTGAGGACAAGTCGGTACCGCGTGCATGGTCACTATTTCTCCAGCGGTCTCTTTGGGCCATGTCTCACGCGACTCTTTGTCTTGCGCTCGACAGTTCGAGGACATCATGCCTGCGCAGGTCTTGCAGAAGCAACACCCTCTGGCAGGGTATCTCGCCCTCACTCCCAACGAGGATCGAGAGGATTCGGCATTCTCCCCATATGTACCACTTGCGAGCGTTCCTGACGACTGGAATATTATCATACTTATGTGGGCGCAAGCGGACGAAACCTCTTCGCGTGTAGCGCTGAATAGCTGCTTGTAAGGCTTTCTACTACCTTTCATCCCCATCGCTCTGACTTTGAAGACAGCCGTCCGGATTGCCAAAACCACGAGACCGAGGTAGCGTTCACAGCTGCTGTGAAGGATCGCGTATCTCGCGGTTCTGTCGTCCAGTTCTCTATCCAGAGCAGCAGCGACACGTACAGCATCGACACGAACGTTAAGGCCAACACATTCGTTACTTCGCTTCAGACAATAGTCGGCAAGTACGGCTTCAACGGCGTGGACATCGACCTAAATGTACGATTACGCTCTGCGATCTCCGTCTGCTCACTCATATCCTGATAAATCGCAGTGGATGGTTCGAGGTGATGACCCAGACTTTCGTACACCGAGCGACGCATCTTCGATTCATCTCATTTCGGCGGTTACGACTATGCGCGACGTATTCGGCCCGTCCTTCTTCCTCTCCATAACGACAGGCATAGGGTCCAAAGCAACCGGTATAAATGCGTTCGAGTCGCATCTGGCCGTGATCCATGCTCTTCGTGACGTCGTCGACGTTTTCTACATCGAAGCAATCAGCAATAGTGGGAGCAATATCTACACCGATGTAGACGGCTCTGCCTACGACCTGACTACTCCCGAATACCTCATCGCCTCCGCGAACCTACTCTTGGCTAGCAACGGGACGCCGGTGCAGAACTCATCTGTTCTGTTCCCGCCTTTGAAGGCGGAGCAGGTGTTCGTCCTCGCCGAGCTGACACATGACTCGCGCAACCAGTACTACCGCGTCAATATCTCCACGACGCACGATGCGATGGCCTGTGTCGCACGAGGGGAGAACTGCCATTCATATCACCTCGGCGGCAAAGCGCTGCAGGGCTTCCGCGGCTTCGTCGCTGACGCCATTAATGACGATGAACGCAACGGAGGCACGTTCCGAAAGGACATGGGATCGCTACTCGATGCTATCGCCAATAATGCCTCATTACCCAGCGTTTCTCCTACTGTCTCGACTAGCACTTCGGGCACCTCGTCATCGTCATATCTACATAACGGTATGACACCATTGACATCCTCCACGGCGGACCGCAACACGGGGGGTGAGTCAAAACATCACCTGTCTGAAGCTGGATCTACTTACCATGTTCTATGTGATAATTGAAGCTCGGAATCGAGCAAGTCCACGGACTCTTGCTCTCGCGATCGTGATTCCACTTCTCACCGCGCTGCTTCTGTCATGCGTAGCTGTTTGGTATTGGCGACTTCGACGGCGGCGGTCCCGAGCGCTTCGGGATAGCGAGACCCGTCCATACGGCATCTCAACCTCGTACATCATACCTGCTGCTCCTGTCATGGCTTCAAGCCGAGATACTGACGGCGTCACACCAATTTCCACGCAATCGAAAGGACGTATCGTGCTAGAATCGCCGACCGTCCCACCCGCGCAGCACGATCCTCCAACTGGAGAAATATGGCAGTCGGACGCAGGTGCACCCGCGCGCTTTGCGGTGTTACAGGATGCGATTCGGCATGCGGGATTTTCTGTGGAGGCACTCGTTACTTCCCTATACCGCGTCGCTCCGGAACCCAGTGTGGCTGGAAGCGCTGAACACCCGCCAACATACCGCGCGTCATACGCCGTCTGAAATCTAAACACCGTCCATTTTGACCTTCTCACAGGCAGCTCCCCTCTGCCGTAGGTTTATGTATTGCTGCGTAGGCTGAATACAGTCTAGTCCTTCAGTTCGGCCGGCCTATCACATACTGAATAGTAGCATAGTACTAGTCTGGGGCGATGTGCAGGGCATACGCTGTGTGGCTGTCGACTGATCAGACAAATAGCATCCTGTGCAACATAGGAGTTGTAGGATCTCTGCCTGCAGTCCTGCTCTTCGCATCGGTGCTATTTCAGATTTGTGAAGCAGCCTCAGGTACTGCCTTCGGACTGGAGCCTCGAGCCCCACGTCCTTCGCGCAAGTCCCGTTTCCGAAAGAGGAGGATCTCCGGATTCTCGCGGGATACTTCCGAATCGGATCACGCTTGGCACCGACCGTCACGGACGTTGGGCGTCGGCGCTTTTCTCTCCAGCTTTTGGCTTTCTTCTTGCTCTGGACTTGTTCGTTTCGTAATGCGCGTTGCAGCGCTCTTTTGGTCTTCTTTCGCGCTCGCCAGCGGGGTCCTGGCCGCTTCCTGGAAGACTGGACCGTTCAACCCGCCAGCGATCCCGCTCGCGGTCTCGTCACCTTACACCTCGACGTGGCTTAATAACGGCAATGGCACAGCTCTCTTTGGCGACTGGCCACACTTTTGGACTGGCGCTGTACGTGCACTGTGCTGTAGACCGCGTCGTGCGCCGACCGACTGTTCCAGGTTACGGCGTGGCTCTCGATGGTGAACGTGGATGGAACGACATACGCAACTATGGCGCCGCCGTCAGGTTCTGCCACGGTTCCCAAGCAGTTATCCATGAAAGTTCGTCGTTGCTGTTCAGGCTGAGCACGCGTTGGATCTGACTCGCGTGATGCAGTTCACGTCGACATCCACTGTCTTCGTCATCCGTTGCGGGCCCGTCGACTTCACCTACACCTTCCTTTCGCCTATCGATGTGCGCTCAGCGTCTAGCAGAGCGTTGGCGGTGCTGATGTGAAGCAGACGGACGACCTCGTACGCTTCTCGCTCCCATTCTCCTACCTCTACATTACCGCGGCATCGAACGACGGCAAGGCCCACAAAGTCAAGGTCTATAGCGACATCACGGCCGAGTGGCTTGCCACAGACAACAACGAGAAGGTGTCATGGAGTACGAGCGAAGGCCCGCACACTATGGGACACGAGATCCAGCTTGCCGACCAGCGTCCGTTCCAAGAAACCAGTCAACGTATCCTTCGTGCGTCGCGCCATCTTTCCTACCCATGCCGAGGTTGACATCGTCACTCAGATGGCACTGTATTCTTCTCGATACTCAAGGTACGCCAGCTTCTTCACGGCGGCGTACTTAAGGCTGACAGCCAAAAACGATACAGCGCGACAATCTTACGTATCGAATCGGCCCTTCTGGGGACTTGCGCGACGAGTTCGTCAGCAGAGGAACGCTTACGCCTCTGCTCGAGACCGGCCCGCGCGCCATCAAGGACCGCTGGCCCACGTTCGCCTTCGCCGTCGACCTCGGGTCCGTTGGCGCACAGGGCCTCGCGGAACCCGTCGTCTTTGGTATTGGACACGCACGCGACAAGCTCGTCCAGTTCAACACGAAGGGCCAGATACAGGAGCGCGTGCCGTACTTCATGACGCGCTATACGAGTCTGCGCGACGCCGTGAGTGTTTCGGCCTTCAGTCATGATCACGGCGGCAGCTGATGATGATGGGGCCCGGCTCTAAAGATGGAGTTCTTCATGACGGACCACGAGAACGCCGCGCGTGCAGCCGCGCTCGTGGATGCGCAGATCGAAGCGCACGCGAAGAAGGTGTCGGACAACTATGCGGCGCTCGTCGCGCTCTCCATGCGACAAGCCTTCGCCGCGATGGAGCTCACAGTCCCAATTGGCACTACCGGCGATACGGACGACGTTCTCCTCTTCGTGCGCCGTGCGTCTTTCGCTTCGTTCTCTGTCGACTTGTGTGCTCACAGCGGTACAGAGAACTCTGCGGGATACGACGGCGCGATTAACGGCGTCGACGTCCTTTACGCGATGTGGCCCCTCTTCTCCTACGTCAACCCGCGGTTGCTCAAGGCTGCTATCGAGCCTACGCTGCGTTACGCCGCGGAGGATGTCTATCCCTCGAACTTCTGTCTGCGTAGCGCCGGTCCGCATTATCCGAATGGTGAGGCTCTTTCAGATCCTATTTGTTCTTGTCAGAGAGCTGAATTCTTGATACAGCGACTGGACAGGCTGCTGGTGACGACATGGACCATCCTATGCCCGTGGAAGGTACGCTTCCGGCACCATGCGTGCACTGACTGACTGACCTCCCCGTGTTACAGCGAGCGCCGATATACTCATCCTGACACTGAGCCACGCTCAAATATCCGGCGATGGATCTTTGTTGACGACTTACGTTCGTTCTTCAGTCCTTCGACTACTTGTACCCCGTCGCTAACTGTCCTCTACAGTACGCTCAGCTGGATAAATGGGCGACCTATCTGCAGGACACGACGCTCACTCCGACAAAGCAGGAGCAGGGAGAGACGTTCGCCGACAGCGTTGCGAAGATGAGCAACCTGGCGGTCAAGGGGATTATCGCCATTGCGTGCGTTACTCCCGGTTTCCAGCGCCGTGTTGACCCTTCCCTGCAGCGCCATGGGCGAGATCGCGAAGATGACGAATCATACACAGGACGCAGACAAATATTCGGTGCGTTGACCGCTTCCACGTACCGAGGCGCTCACGCTGACGAGGCTATGTTATTGTTTAGACCATGGCGCGTAATTATATTACTCAGTGGAAGAGCCTGGCGATGTCGAAGGACGGCAAGCACCTTACCTTCACTGTACGTCGTTCTTCTGGACAGCAGCGGTTTTCGACTCATGGTGGTTCGGGCAGTACGACAATGACAACTCGTATATGATTGGGTTCAACCTGCTTGCAGATAAACTATTGAAGCTGGGTCTCGTGCCGGACGATATATACGCTACACGTTCGTTCCGATAGCCAATCCCGGATCCTCTAACTCGTGCTGACTTTTGTTTACTGTACACAGAACAATCGTGGTACGAGGCCAAGGTCAGCCCATACGGCCTGAAGGCGGATTCGCGATATGGTTGGACGGTATCGAGTGAGCGATCTTCATTCCTCTCTCGTTTGCGTTTGGCGGACGTCTGAACCCGACTTCCAGACTGGGAGATCTGGGCTATAGCGTACATGAAGGACGCAACGCTACAGCGTACCGTCATCGACCATATCGTCGCATACTACTCCTCAGGAATAGGCACCGTGCCAATGGCGAATTACTATGAGGCTGATACGGGGAAAGTCCATCAGTTTCAAGCGCGGCCCGATGTCGCAGGACATCTTGCTTTCGTGCGTCCTTCCTTTCACCTTCATTCCGCAGTTCGTGTGACTCATTTGGTACAGATTGCGCTGCAGTGCGTACAGTCAAGCCTCATTTAATCTACGGTTACAACGCTGACTGATGCATTTAACACTAACAGAGGAGACCGGTTGAAGGTCGACCGCGGCGACTCCGGTGACAGTCCAGGATCAACCCCGGGCGCTGACGAGACGGGGAGCGCTACATCTCATCCACAATACTCTCGAAGAACATTATTATTATTCTCACTCTGCTGCGTCGTCCTTTGTGCCTTATTGTAGTATCGTTCACGGGCGTCTACTCACTTCCTTGCTTACTTCTCTAGGAGTCGATTCTGTATTCTAATTTTACACATACACATCGCGCTGTTACTTCGCTCGCCCCTGACGATTCGCGCCAGACGATGATCCCAACCCTGACGCGCACCTGTGCGCCCGGTGTTCTGTGCCCGGATGCAGCGCCAGGAAGCGCCGACGTGGCGATGTACCGCTGCCAATCTGACGCAACAAGCAAACAGACGCAGATGATCGTCGCTTTCTCTCTCTCTCTTCCTTTTCCTTCCTCATTCATCTTCGCCTATGCGCCATCCCTTCGACCACCGCTGCGCATGGTCCTGGGCTTCGTTTGCATTCTCCTTCGCATTATTCTTTACCGGCGCCGCGGCGCGCAACGCGGCGTTTGCGCCTGCTGTCATCCCGCTCGCTGTGAAGTCGCCGTATCTGTCGGCCTGGTTGCAAGGTTCAAAGGCGTTGAACGAGGATTGGGCGGGTTTCTGGACAGGGGATCGTATTCTCGGATGGGCTGGCTACGCAGGTATGTTGGCCTCGAGAGTCTGTCGTACCTCCTTGCTCACATTCCCGTACAGTTGTCGATAGTGTCGCCTACCAGACAATGGGGAACGCTGGCGTCTTTGGGATCGCGACCAAAGCTGTACCAAGCGCGCATTATGTAAGCTCCTGACGCAGTTCAATCTGTCGTTGCTGACGATACTAGCGGACAGCGACTTCGAGCGTGTTCGCGATGAAGGCGGGGAGTGTATATCTGACATACACATTCCTCTCCCCGATTACAGTACGATATATCGAACTTGAGCTGTTATATGTGACTAACGGCGAGTTCCCAGCCGAAGGACTTACTCCGCCAGTCCATCCCCTTCTCGTATCTATATGTCACCGCCCAGTCGATGGATGGCAAGCCGCACACAGTGTCGGTATACACGGACATCAGCGGGGAATTTCTTTCCAGCAGCACACATTCCCAAAGCATGACATGGACGACGGTGCCCACACCAAATTTCGTCACTCACAAGATTCAGCTGCAAAACCAGACACCTCTGGCAGAGATGAACGATAGAATTCAGGGTCAGTTGACACGTATTCGCCCTTGCCGCCTGTAACTGACTTGCTCTAGATGGCAGTGTGTACTTTTCGGGAATGGCTGTACGTCTGTGACGTTCACAAGGCAACTGCGCGCTGAATCCGTTGTCTACAGTGGGTCGACGGCAAGCCGACAGCGGACAAGGTCGTTTACAAAGCTGGCCGGGACATCGATCTGCGACCCGAATTCATCACCAACCGCACGCTTCTCAGCAACGACGCGACTAACAGTGGTTCAGGGATCATCGACAATCCGTGGAATGTAATGGCATTCAGTGTCGACCTTGGTACGGTCCTTACGCCGTCTCATCCTGCTGTGTTTTCGATCGGGCATGCTCGCGACGATCCGAGTAGCGGTCTCTTCCCTTATTACGCGTCAAACTTTACATCGGACGAACTTGTACGCATGTCCCCAGATGTCGGGACACTCACTGATGATGCTATCTTCCAGCCTAGTTTCGTCATGAATGACTTTGAGAACTCTGCCAAGGCTTCCTACCAGCTCGACTTAGAGATCGACACTGCGGCGCGGGGAGTGTCAGACAACATGTTCGAAATCATCGCCCTCAGCATTCGACAATCGCTGGGAGCGACGGAGCTCATGGTTGCGCAGAAGTCGGATGGGTCGTATGATACCGGAACGCCACTGCTTTTCGTCAAGGGTACGTTCGCTGTTGAGCTTTGCCGAATAGTGCTGATCATGGGGTAACAGATATGTCTCGCTCCAGCGTGCGCTGCGCCACTTATTCGAGTACTCCTTACTGCCTCTGATGATGCTATAGCCCGCCCCCGTTACCAATCCTGTGGACGCGTTGTATGCAATGTGGCCCATGCTTCGTTACCTCAATCCGGCTCTGGGCATCGCTGCGATCGAACCTGTCCTCCGTCTTGCTTCAAGTTCGAACCCGAAGCCGACGTACGCTCCCTCCAACATTGGGCACTATCCAAATGGTCGGTGACTCGGGCCGATGTTGTGCTTCTTGTGAAGACTGACGTCTCGCAGCTGCTGCACCGGTCACGGAGGGCACGGGTGTCAAGAATACGCCGCTCGAAGGTTTGCGTGGATCTTACGCGCCTTTATGTCCCTCATGCAATATCTAGCTACGGCGGACATAATCATCATGGCCTTGGACGGCGCGCGTCAAAGCGGCGATACATCGCAACTAACGAAATACGTAAGCTCATAAGTTCTCAACCTGTTCCGCAACTCACGCGTCGTCCAGTTCGACCTTCTGAGCGCATGGGCAGACTACCTTAAAGGACACGCGCTGTTCCCAGACAACGAGGACCAGTCTACTGGAGATACATACTTGACCCCGGCGGCCAACCAGACAAACCTCGCAGTCAAGGGGATTATCGCTTTGGGGTGTGACATCTCTTACTCTATGTCGACCTGCTAACTCGGGCGACTAGCGCCATGTCCGCTATCGCGAATATGACTGGACACAGCTCTGTTGGGTCTGACTATTATGTGAGTAGCTCCGCGTACAGACTGCATGAAACCGCGGACTGACATGGCGAAGGCCCAAGCAACGAATCTGGCGCAGCAGTGGGCGAAACTGGCATTATCCTCCGATGGGTCGCATATTACGTTCCAGGTGTGCCTTGCTGTCACCGCACTTCATGTTGTCGCTCACGTAGTCCAGTATGGTACTGGCACAGATCCTTCGCTCGCCTACAACCTCTACATGGATCGGCTTCTCGGCCTCAATCTCATCCCGCAGAGGATCTTCGACGCTCGTATGTTTCCTCGTCTGCATTCTTATCAGCGCAATTGTGACACAATGCAGAGGAGAACGACTGTCGTGCCAAATTGACAGCGTTCGGGATGCCGCTGGTTGCTGATCAATCCATCTCGTCTTCCGGTATGTTTTCAGCCTTAGTAGATAGTGCAATCGCTCACTCATTACAGTCTGGAACATCTGGGCAGCCGCTCTATTCAACGACACATCGGTTCGGGATCGCGTGATTGACGCGGTAGCCCTGTACGCAGCACACGGTTCCAGCTTTTCTCCCTTCGCAGATGTGTACAATGAAGAGGATGGGACGGTGTCTGATCCGAAGTACCAAGCGCGCCCGCACGTCGGCGGGCACTTCGCCGTGGTAAGCCTTTGGCTGTCTTCCGCTCTCACTAATCAAAGCCAATGATTCGTAGCTTGCGTTATCGTAAGTTCTCCGACAGCTCATGTGCTTTCACTGACATACAACTCGTGGATTCAGCAGTAGTAAGGCAAGCCCGAGCGCAGACAACACTGCACCCGACTCGGCTTCGCGCATACGGACATCATGCACTCGCAGCTCTGTGGTTCTCCTGCTTATCCTTTCGGCGATATCATTGCGCTCCTTATTATAGTACTATTGTTGTTCCTCTTCTTCAGGCATCATCCTGTATCGTATAGTTAAGTTTCCGAGGCCGGCTTGCAGTGTAATACTAATTGGAGCTCCAAGAAGACCCCGACTCGTTGTGTCATACGCTTTCTACATACTCTTCTACCTACCTACCTACTTACCTCGCCAGATGATGACGGTCGGAGGTTTACATAATATTGTGTGTCTTCTCCACGGAGGAATGTCGTCCAACACGGTGTACTCACGCCTCCCTGTCGAACGTTGAACGCTGGACATTGTCATGAGGGTCACGGTATACATGAATGAACGGAAGAAAGCATCGAGTCTAAATAGAAGTCCCAGACTATGCCTGCATGTCCGTATCACCTTTGGCTTAACTTCAGGCGGCAGTCTCAGCCTGTCGTCTCGCAGACGTTTCAACCACAGTGGTATCCGAGTCCATCGACGAACGCGCCGATGCTGGCGACAGGCTGGGATGTGACGCCCCGCCGGCCTTCATCTCGACTTGTCGCTCCAGATCTGGTTTGGTGTGCTCCATCTTCCGCGGTGACAGCGCGCGCCTCTTATACCAGAAGCCGCCGGCGACCGCGAGCATGACCGCACAAACGAGGAGGATCGCGAGGCTCGTGGGTGAGGCGAAGGAGACGTTGATTGTCATAGCTTGGACTAAATCTACGGACAGGTCAGTGTTGTAGTCCCACATAAGAGAGCAGCAGCTCACGCACAGTGCGTAACGCGTAGAAGAGCGAGTGTGAGCGGACGACGCGTTCAGAAATGAAGTAGGGAGAAGCGAACTAAGAGCTCGTCGGCGCCTGCCGCCCTCAACGGCGTACTATTCGAACCTGCGGCGGGCGAGACCTGCCCGGCGCAGCAAGACTAACAAGCAGCCGGGATTCCAACGGCATGGACTTTGACTTCTCAGTTCCCGTAAACTGCGGATCCATTGCTCGCTGTAAAAATAGATGTGCGGTACGTGCCAAGCCTGCAACTTAACGGCGGCTCACTTGATGAGTCTTGTGAGATTGTCGAAGCGGGAGAGGTCTTTGTAGGCCCGTCAACTCTTGTATCTACCTACCTACCTACCTACCTACCTAACTTGCCAGTCTGTCATCATGCAAACATATCAACTGCGAGCGACTTCAACTATTCAACCTCAGTCGATGTCTAAACTGGTACATGAGGCACAACGGGACATTACAGTCAGAGGTCACGTAAATACAAGAGCAACGTGAATACCGAGCCGGAGACCCGTGACATCACTGTAATATACTGTATAATACATAGACTGTAGTAGATGGTGACATGGGACCGTGATGGTCAAAACTGTGCGCGAACAGGACCGCACCGTCAGTGCTCAGCACGCAGCGTCAGACCAGGGTCGCAACGCTCGCATCCGACCCGGCACCGCGAGTATGCCCCGGCTCCCGCGTCATATTGCGCTCGTGCCCTGACGCTGAAGTTCCCCTTGTCTCGACGAAGGACTCCTTCTCCTGCTCCCGGTCAGTGAGCTCATGCTTCAGCAGGCGGCGGGCCTCCATGTCGTGCGGCTCTATGGGAGTATGCATGATGAATGCGTCGTCGTCGTCACGCATGTGGTCAAGTCGAGATCGACGACGCCGCTGCCAGAGCAGGTAGACTCCGGCCGCTGCGACGAGGACGAGGAACGCGAGCACGCAGCCAACGTAGAGCCCGACAGGGCCACTGGGAGCCATTGCTACGTTGATAGTCATGGTGCTGGTAGTGGATACACCGCACGGCAAAGACGATGGCGTGCGGTAAGAGCAAGAACGGAGCGCGAAGATACCGCCAGAGCCAAGACGACCGAAACGATTGCGGGACTAGACGTTCCTGGTCCCTCAGGCTGTGCGTGTGAATGTGTTACCCAGCGACGGGTAGAGCACTATGTGATGAGCATGTACACAGGAGGCTCTTGGGTATTGAGTGGCGTTAACAGATGAGCGCCCGCCGCAGCTGTTGTGTCGAGCAGACTATGCGGTATAACATCGCCGGCTGCGGGTGTGGACGTCCAGGCGATTCGATGCTCGAATGCGCCTCACCTGGAGCGAAGAGGCGATCAAAGTAGCGTCCAATCCCAGCCAGCCGGAACTCGTGATTCGTGAAGATGCAAGTTGCTGGACAAGCCGCGACCACTTCTTCCGAGTCACTGCGCGTTCCCCTTCTGCGGACTGCGCTCGACCGTCATGTTCTTCCAGCCACAGAGCCTGAATGATACGCGGGCGGCCCCGCGACCTCGCTGTCTTGCTGGGCCCGGTCGTTGACGTGACGAAAAGAGCGCAAAAGCACGACAGCGGAGAGACCTGCGTCCTTGAACGCGTGTCCGAGTTCAGCGAGGGACGCGGTCTCGTCGCCTGTAGTGCTCGACGTATCCGCAGTTGGTCGATGTCCTCGACCTGGACCGAGCCGGGGAGCTGATGGATCCCCGACATGTCCAGGAAGCGCAGTCGTCAAGTTGTGCGACTTCAGAGGTGCCAGTTGAATGTATGGTTCAACGGTGGGGGTGATGCCTAGCCTGAACCGGTCCCGTCTCGCGCGGACTCGACGATCTCTCGTCGCGATTCGCCAGCAGGAAATCATGCCGAATACGGCGACGATGATGATTATGCTGGCGATCAGGCCCACCGAGGCACCAATACCGGATGCTTTGCTCGTGGTCTTGGTTATGCCAGAGGGCAGGGAGGTCGGGGAAGGAGTGCTTCCAGGGACAGTCCGAGTTATCGTGATAATGTTCCCATTGGTGCTAATAGTCGTGACGTAGTCCGATTTCACTACGTACAGCCCGTTACGCAGACGCCAGTGAAGTGGAAGAAAATGGTCACACACCTTCCTCGCTCTCGGGAGTCATCTCGAGCATAGATTGAAGCGATGGGATTTCCTGGTACAACTTCAAAGTTAAGTGCAGCGTCCAAAACATCACTACACTAGCATGCGAACATGTTAGTTTGACAGAACCTAAAGAAGGACCCTTCAGAACCCGGTCGAAGAATGATTCTGCACGCCGGATGAGAGATAAAGCTGAGATGTTACAAAGTATCCGCACCGGGAGAGCCTGAGGGGCCATCGCATCTGACAGTATGGATGGCGAAAAGCAAGGCTAGTGGGAGTCCACAGTCGTACCAGCATACGCCGGAAGTCCAACGACGCTGTTGTGCTCGATCATGTGCGATGCGGCGAAGCGACTGCGCGAGTGCGGGGACCGAGAAGCCCGCTCTCTGCGCTTCCGCTCGAAGCTCTACAAGAGCCGCGACTTCTGCTTGGGAGCGAGTGCTTTACGTGCCTGCCCATCTCCAGACCCTTGATCCTCGCCACTCTTCGAGGTTAACTTTGATCTGCGGTCGTTCCTGGTCGTCGTGCGAAGAAGGGACGATGTATGGATACAGCGAGCGTTGCTCCTTGTTCAAGTCGGTGAATGTCGCCTTCTCCTTCTGCAGCTGGTACGCGTTCGGGTTGGCCTTCTCTGCGCGTGCCTCCAGCCGTAGATCTCGAACATAGGGAAAGATGGTCGGATCCACGCGGCGGGCGACAATGGGAGCGGTCGCGCGCTGTAGACGACGCTGTCTGATGCGGCGCACGGCGTGATAGATGGCGAAGGCTGCAGCAGCAAGTTCAACGAGCGGGTGGCGTTGATGAGCGCCGCAGCAGATGCCAGTGGCGACTTGGTGGCGACGAAAGCAGTCTGCGTAGCATGTCCGGTTACGACGAATGAAAAGCGAAGATAGCTTGCGATTTTTACAAATCGGAACAGGTGCAGATGCAGGTGGACAAGCCGCGGCATTGACCGCTTCTTGTCTTCCCGCTACGAGCACCGCGCACTCGCCGTCGCTGAGCGCACTCGAATTCTTTTGTCGACGCCCCTCTGTTTTGCTGGCCGCAGTCGGTGACACGACGAACCGGTTGCACAAGCACCGCAACGCCGAACGCAGAGACCTGCGCCCCCCGCCACGTTCCCCTGCTCGATCAACGAGAGTCACGAGATTGTCGGTATTTCTGGCGCTTGATGGATCATCGCTTTGGCGATGTTCGCACTCGCAGCTGCGAATGCACGGCTCAGCAGGGCGCTATAGCCAAACCTAAACGGCAGCCATCTCGTGCGAACTCAGAGATATCTAGACGCGATTTCCAGCGGTAGCTCATGCCTAAGAGAGACGACGACTATTATGCGGGCGATCCGGCCCATGCAAGGCTGCGCCTGCTCTGAGTGCTTGTTGCCGCATCCCAAACGCTGGTGGTGCCCGTTGAAACTCACCCTTCTTTCTCCTGAATCTGGATCATCTGCTGCCGTCCTAAAATGGTTTATAAGCAGTCTACCTGTCATGCTGTCCCAACCATTCTCTCAATGTCTGACTCTGACCTCGTATTCGACGGCGTTGTGTGGAACAGTTTCCAGTTTCCACGGGCAACTGGCCCTGCGAAGGCGAACTTCTCCAAACGATTCAAGGAGACGTGCACGGGAGTGGATGAGTCCTCCAACGTATGGTTGTTCCCGGTGCTGCACTACGCGGACGAGGAAACAGTGCTCACGACCTTGTGGGGTACGTCCCGACGATCATCATGGGCTATCCTTAGGGACTGAACGTACTCGAAGGCAGCGAACTGGTTATGACCGGTGGATACATCGCGTCCGGGATCTTTACTACGGCGTATGGGAGCGCGTCGTTTGCAAACAACACGATCGACGTACACAATATGACGAACCTGTCCGTGTCCGCTTGCAACACCGTTGTCTACAGGATGACATGGCCCAACGATGGTCCGCTGTCGAGCGGGTTCATTCTTGGCTACTACCAAATCCCGGGCGCCCAACTATTTGTCCACGAGGTGACCGTGACGAACGCGTCAAGTGTCCCGTCGACGCTGGGCTCGACCGCGACGAGCGTTATACCATCTACGGTAGCACCAATGTCATCACACATCAACACCCCTGCTCCCTCGACGTCCGCTCCCAGCGCTATGCAACCAACGGGCACTCCAAAGCGGCCGGACCGCTTAGGACTGTACATTGGCCCGCCCTTAGCGATATTGCTCGTGTGCGGGATTGTACTCTTTCTTTACCTCAGATACAGGGCGCGATGGCGGAACACCGTTCGCCCGTACGAGTGGATCGTGTCCCTCGCAGGCAACAATCCCAGACCCGATCCCCGAATGGAGAAGCTCCCTATTGGTGACGCAAAATACACTAGAAATTCCGACGGGCCAGCAGCTGCAGATGGAGGAGACAACTCCAGTACTGCCGCAGCGCTCATCGAGGCTGTCGAGGGTGCCGGCTTCTCTGTCAGCGCACTCCTGACATCGTTACGCCGCGTGCAGCACCGAGGGGAAGGACAGGAAAACACGGTCGAGCCGCCAACATATGACGCGCTGAGTGTATCCAATGTATAGCCCGTTTTTCGTACATACACATAAATTGCTCCAAAAAACCGCACCCGCGCTGCATTTTCTTGTCCGTGTACAAGTAATCGATCGTGCGTCGAACCACAGTAGTACATCACGTAGGTTGGAGTGTTCGTCACATTTGTCGCTACCTACTCGCACCGTCGTATGTTGGGGGGACAGGGGATTCGACGGCCTCAACGCCGTTGTTGTGCACCCGTTGCAACGATGCGAGTAACGCTCCCATTGAGAAGCCTGCTCGTCTGACAGCATCGTCTAGCGCGACGTGGATATCGGCGTGGTATACTGGAGCAATGTCGTCGCGATCGCGCAGAGGTTCGTCCATGCCGACAGTCGCTGTATGCGATATTGGTGAGAATGCATTCAGGCCTGAGTGCGCCGACATCGAGTCGGGGAAGGTCGACGCCAGTTGTTTAATAGCGACGACCTTTGCTGGCAGATCTGTTGTCCGTCGCGCATGCGCTGACTCCAGGTCGTATGCGTCACCAGGAGTCATGCCGTACGGTTTGATAATTTCTGAGGCGGCGTTGACAGATTGGAGCCTCCGCCGCCGTCGTATGAGCCATCGAACGGTGAAGGCGATGATGAGGATAACGACGAGGCCCGGACCCACAAGTACGAGCGTTTTCTGTGGCTTATTTCCATTATTTGTCTGGTCTGCCGCTGTCGTACTCGAGATCGGCTGTGAGCTGTCGATGGACGCTATCGCTGATGCAGAAGAGGGTGGAGCAGTGTGCTCAGGAGTCGTGGAGGTCGCAGTACGCGAAATGGGAGTACCAGTTATCCGACCACGAGTATCATCGATAGTTGCGTTGTATATGACGATGTCGGTGGCCAAGGGCTCAGCCCATGACGGGGAAGTCGCGACGTTCAACTGCAGCACATGCGACTGTTCTACCCACAGGCCTGTCAAGCGGAGCAGGACAGGGTCGCAGACATCGTAAGCGGAAGCTGGCAGCTTCACCGGAATGTACTGCGATCCCCGCGCTGTCGTTGTGGGCGCGTCCAGTGTGTAGTACGCGGCATGCAAAACGTCGGTAGCATTGGTCCTGGCATACCCGTAGATGGTAACAGCTGTCCCTTCGCTTCGCGTCAGCGTCATAAAAGCGCCGAGGGTGTAGAGCACATGCCAGTGAAGGACAGCGTAGAAACTGAATTGCCCGTACTGGAAGAGAGACGAATGACGTCCTGGACACCCCGTACGTCCACAGGGTATGATTCCCCGCAGCCGCTCTGCTCGAATGCTTGTTTCGCGGGAGCTGGTAGAGCTTGGCCAATTGCTTTAGGCACGCTCCAGCGCTCATCGCTGGGTACGATGACCGTTGACATGGTGGGTAAAGAGATACAAGGGATCCTCGCCGTAGGCAAACAGCAGGGATATCCTTTGATCAACGAGTCGCGGTGCGTCGGGTGGATCTGCGGGCGGTACACGCCAAAGAAGCATTTCCGCGCTCGACGCAGATCGCTTCCTGCTGTTTGTCAGAGCGGGCATCGTGCAACTGTAGGTCCGTATGTAAGGTGTGGCCAGAGCGCAGCCCAAAGAATGAGCGCCATATCAGAATTCGCGAGCGACAAAGCAAGTCACTGTAAGCCGGCGTGATGCTCTTGCAACACGCGCGTGAAGACAGTAGCCGCCAATAATAGACAGCAGCCAGGATGTTAAAAGACCACAAGGCCGTGCATTGTTGTACCGGTAGCAGTCCCAAGGCATCAGTTTGTGCTAGCAGTGCCCAGCACAGCGACCGGCGGTCGGAAACTCTGAGCAAGTCTAGTGGATAGTAGAGGATCATAAGGCATGAAGTAAGCGGCTCGCAAGCGAAGCCACTCGAGAAGGTCGCCTTGTATGATGGCGGGCTTTGCTTGGAGGTCGTGGGAGAAAGGACAAGCACAAAAAGCGGCTTCCGCCGCCGGTGGACCAAAACTCCGTCGCACAGACTTGGCTCGGACCCTCTGTATTCTGCGCGCCCTGTCACGTTCGACGACCGGGCACCTGCTTTGAGGTCCAGTATATTTCCGTCGCTATCTTGCAATTGCCTGGCACGCATGGCCGAGTCTGGGCCGTCGTCATTGTTGTTCACCGACTCCAAAGTATAGCCGTACTCAATTTTGATTATTAGCCGTACTCAATTTTGATTATTGCGTTGCTGAAAGGCAGCTGACGACGTCATACGCTTTCCATACGGGGTTAATTTTTCCGAGATCAAGAGAGCCACTTGCCAACAACGAAATAATCAAAAAAGCAGCCCTCGAGGCTGGTGCTCTCGCGGCGTAACTCGGCTTCGCCAAGTTGCATGGACCGCCCAACTTTCTATGACTGTCTTGCTTCGTTCGTCTTCGGGTAAAGCGTCTATATTAGCCCTGGATGCTCTGGCGCTAGGTGGAGTTCATCCCTGCATAGTCCTATACATACACACCGCCTGACGCAACGCCGGGCATCTCTTACCGTAGCCCACCGTGTCCAACAACTATACGCACTTTGTGGTCGAGCTCCACTCCTCGTTACTTCGAAATCTTACGGATTATCGTGGGCGTCTCATGCGCTGAAACGCGAGCGCTTCGTAAGGCAATACTATAAAGGTGGGTCCGCTGTACTTGGAATCCTCGTCACTTTTATCTGCCCAAGTTCCTACCTACCTACCTACCTTCCACTATGCGCAACTTCCAGTCGAGTATCCTCCTTGCCGCAGTCTCCCTTCTGCCCCTCCTCGTACCTACGGGAGCGCAGCACCTGTCTTGCAATCCCGACCCGGATTCCTCATGTGACGCAGCTGCGTACTGCAGATGTCCGTCTCCTTACCCGCCATCATCCTCGAGACTAAGCGGTCTTCTCAGGGACGCAAAACAACTTCGACTGTACAGTCGACTGGCACGACGACGGCGTCGCGACGTTCAAGGAGTGCATCGGCAGCGACAGTAGCGGATGCGCAGACGGCGGATCGTGCGTCAACGGCCTCTGCTGCATTACCGGCAACCTCCCCAACGGCGCGAGCGACTGCCCGACCGTTGATCAACTCACGGCATGCTGCTTTGAGAAGAATGATGTAGGCGTCGGACAGCCTGCGCTCTACCAGCCGCAGGACATCGACCGGCCCTCCGAGTTGGCGTGCGGCTGCTAGATCGTAGAGGATTGAGGCGAAGGCCCGCATCTGTATTCGAGTGATATCGTTGTCGACAAAGTCACAGCGACTGTTAAATCACATCTTCTAGTATCCTGTTCCCGTCGGCTGAGGACCGATGAAAGTCTGCGTAGGAGTAATCGCAACGCCCTGGGGAGTGTCAGCAAAATGGTGACTCTGAAGGTGTGAGACATCGAGAGCGTACTTCTTGAGCACAAACAGACACGACGATGAGCTCGGCCGTCTTGAACTCCTCCTCGGTCTTGCATGTCATGACCATGCAGTTGAAGGCAGCGTCGACGAATTGTTTATCCTCGCACGCGCACTTTTGGGCGGCGTCCGGATCCGTCGGACAACCATCTGGTGGCGCGGCGGAACAAGTAACGAGGCAGGCTGTACGGAATGGCGAGCAAGTGAGTGAGGAGTGTATTGACTTCTGTGGAGAATGAGCGAACCTGGGATGTCCTGGGCCATGACGGAGGCGACGGCGATGAACGCAGCGACGGGGAGGGTAAGGAAGCGCATCACTGGCTGAAGCACGGGCGAGATACTTCAGTCGAAGAGTAACTCGTCCAGGTGAACCGGGATGAGGAACAACCACAATCCAAGCGGCCATTATTTATACCTTCTCATTGCAATGACAGCAGAACAGGTATACGTCCGGAGGTTTGATTGACAGCTGACAAGACAGGTGTCCAAGCGGGAAATGAAGAAGTGTGGCGCGTGTGTGGGAACGAGGGAGCGTGAAATTTCTTGGATACACCGAATAACGCCGCGGAGACCAATCCAATAGGCGAATGGATGCAGTAGTCTGGAAATAGCGCAGAGTTTCGCACACAAATACTTATCATGACGCCTGTGTAGGTGGTCATTCGGGGCCCGTTTCTTGAATCTGGCGCGTCAAAAGTCTGTGTATGAATGTGGAACGAGTCCGCGGCTGCTGCGTAGTGCATGCGAGAGCAGGTGCCAAGTATGCGCCAATGAACTGCTGAAGAAAGTCGGAACCCATTTGTCAAAGCGTGTCAAGAAGAAGAGCGCAAACCCCGGATCAAACGGTACAAACTCCGTCTCCGCTTCTTTCTCCCCGTCGTTCACCATCAGCACCGGAGCGTCTTCTTTCAGGGAAACTACTGTCCCGAAAAGTGACTAATGTCTGAGCGTTCCGACCTGCGAGGTTGAACACCTGAATTTCCCGAACTTCCAGTTCGGAACTGTCCTTGCCGACCGAAGAGCGCCTTACTCTCCCTATCGGCTGTATAACGATAGCGCTGAACATGCATCGCACCCTTGTACCGCAAGGGCTCTGACTTGGGGTTACCGGGTTTGCAGCGGAAATACTTTCCCGGCGGCACAGCACGCCGCACCGCACCGCTCAGCTGCCACGATCGGGACCGGACCGACTTGTTGGTTCGACGTTGTCCTCTTCCCAAGTCCGTGCCAGCATGTACGTGAATCGTCTATCGTCCCGCATCGTGCACGAGTCGACCCTGATGTGCTGTTCGATTCCAACGTGGACTTACCCTTTGCTATCAGATCGTTACAGTAGCCGGTCAAGAGGTTCCCGCCTGTTGAACGGCTCCTCAGTACTCCTCTCTCAAGACCCGTGAAGTCGCGACTGCACCAGTGCTGGACACTGCCCGAACCCCATATCTCCACAAGGTTTGCGTTGGTTTCGCCAGCGGGTCCTCTGAGCTGTAACGTTGCACAGGTTGGCTAGCGAGATCCGTGTCGGCAACCGAAGATCGGCGGTGTACTTCCTCCTCGACCAGCGCTGAAACGAAACGAGTCGTCTGCTGCAGCTCGGACCAAATCACACGGCGCTTCGAGGATTCCGTCTAATCAGGCGCGCACAGAGCACATATCAGCATCTGGCCCCTCGGGTACTCGTGCTGCATGCTTTCCTCTTCGTCGCGGTCATCTTCCTTGTGGGAGTCTGCGTACTGCCAAATCCTCGCATACGCATCACTAGGCGAGGTCGTGCTCTTATTATCAGAGACTAGATGGCCGAACGAGACCGTTAGAATTTTCTCAACTGTGTTCATCACCGGTGAGTCTTCTCGGCGCCGTTGATGCGTCGTCGCCAATGACACTCACTAAAACAATCTGAAGTAAGCTCCAGCGTCACGCTCTTTACAGCAATATTCTTGCTGCTCAGTCCCTACCCGCCATACGCGCTGCTTCCCGTATGCTCACTCCTTTGGTTGGGTGCCGCCTTCGCATTGGGAGGCAATGTGCCTGTAAATGAAAGGTACGTACTCCCTCTTCTAGTGGTAACTATGATCAAGGACATTGACGAGAACTGCCACGCACTTAGCATGTCTAGGATAGCAGTTATGCGAGCCGTTGCATGGTCCGAACTCGCACTTTGTGTTGGAGGCGGACTCGTCAGATCCGCCGCCATTGCCTTCCAGCCCGTCTCGCATGATACTGCGCCTGCGGCACGGACTCGAGGCGTAGAGTCCTATTGCTATTCGGGCGGGCACATGTCCCGTCCCCTCCAGCCACTGCGCACGCGCGTTGCGTAGACTTCACATACCAATTGCGAATTGTCCATCGATTCAGCTCAGTACTAAAACTCCATAGTGACCGTACTCGGTCTATTTGTACACAGTACTAGTCTTGAGAGCAGGGAAACAGATCCATCTCGAAGATCGCGGGCCCAGTGTGGCAAAGAAGATTCGGGAGAAGATGGGGTCGATGATCAATCTACATCGTTCACACCCAAAACGTGGTTTCCACCTTTCATCTGTGCTTCGAAGCCCAACTTCGACGCAAAAAAAACGTGCAGACCACGCCGTGGTTGTTCATTGATCGGAACCAGATCCCCTTCCGAACCCGCGCTGCCGCTTTTTGCCGCCTGCGCGCCTCTGCCCCCTATCCACGACCTTTGCGCCTGGTCACGTCGTGGTGGCCTGGACCTCCACCATGCTCAGCATACCCAAGCTGCGCGCCCCGCCTGCGCCGTACGCGATAGCCACGACGTCGCGCTGCCCTATCGAGGAGCGATTGCCCTTAAACGCACAAGACCCTGAGTATGGCTTTAAAAACGTTCCTAGGATTGTAAAACTCATTGATATCGTTAGAAATGGGACTTTACAAGATGCTCAGACGAAAGGGCAGAAGAAACGACGTCCGGTTCTGGGTCAGAGGTGTGTGGCTTCACTAGCCACGTAGGCGCTGGTGGCTGACCAGTCAACTAGTCATCGAGTCAACACATCGTTATCCCTATCGCCAGAGCTTCCTCCCTTTCATGGGCGCAGGGTGTCTGAAGAGCGTAAAGCTTTTCAGAGTGCGACTACTTCGCGCGATAGCCCCCCAGCCATATCGCCACTATTGCCGATGGACGATGTCGAAACGCCGGCCACCGATATTTCCATGAGTCACGATTCTCTATTGCCTCATCCCTCCTCGGACGCCGAATCGAGAAGGCTGCAGCTCGCGGCGGATGACTGCATCGTCGCCATGACGGATACGGCAGTGCAGTGCGCTCTCTGCACGCATTGGTATAAAGTCCGGTCGGGCTATCGATCTATCGGCATTTGGGAGAAGCACAAGCGCGTTTGTCCGTACAAAGGACTGTATACAATGTTTGCTAGGTGCGTTGCGGGATGCTGCTTCCCCCATGTTTCGCGATACTGATTTTCATTTAGGTCTCCCGATACGCCGGTGAAAGTCCTGAAGCGTACGACTGACGCCAAGATGGGCGACCCGGATGCTGCGACATGGGCTGAAGAGCCTGGCGTACGTGACTTCAATGCGCAGAAAGTCCAGTGCGATCTCTGCAGTCGGTGGCTACTCAAGGCGGACTGGTCAGGTCACAAGGGTAAATGTCGAGCACACAAGCAGGTACGTATCGCCATTTATCGTCGTTCCGTCTGCACTAAAGACTAAATGAATTGTCCTTCAGGTCAAGGGTTGGGTGTACTTCGACGATCCCAGTTCGGAGGTATCGCGCGAAGATCTTTCAGTTCCCACTACGACGCCGACACCTGCGAACGAGCTGCAGAGCTCCCGTGCTTCTGTAGCAGACGACACGTTAGACCTCGACCCTACTCTTGACGATGAGGAAGAGGAAGAGGTCTCCGAGTGCACCTCGTTCTTGCGTGGACTCAGACTCAACACCTTCGACAATCCCGTACCACCCGCAAACGCAGCTATCGACCACTCGAAGCTATACTCTCGCTATCTTGATCCCGAACCCGCGCCTTACTATGCTTTCCGTCACGCCGGGCTCCCCGTCCGCGGCACAGCTCTCCGTCCTGCTATCTTTCCTACCGACGACGACGACGACGACGACCAAGACGACAGCAGCGGAGAGAGTCCGCTGTCGCGAATCAACGTCGACGTCATGCTCGAAGGCACCACTCGACTATTCCGCATGCCTCGTCGCAAACCTACCTCACGCTGCTCTCTTCCATCGACGGACTCTCCTATTCCACCTGACCCAGAATTTGCCGACCCCGAACCGGTTGGAATATCCATACGCCAGCTCAGAGAGGCGCGCGTCTCGGCGTTCGCTTTCTGACTCGCGTCTGGATTCTCTTCTCACCGTTCTGCGCGCTTGTTGCTTTTGACTGGCGGTTGCGACGGACGACAACCGTCACAGCCTCCTTGTACTTTAATCATACGCTCTCTTGTGAATCGCACTCACTCTCCTTGCTGTACTCTGAACCCTTGGTATCCGCGCCTCGCTGCTGATCGGCTTCGCTCCTCCTCGTCGTCGCGACTCATGGGGAGTTCCCGCTGTCAGTCAGGGTTCGGTGTTCCCGTTCGTGAAGTCTACTGACCTTGCCTTCATCTCTTGGCTATTTCCTCGCCTGTGGTTGATGGCGGCGCGGTCCGCGGGCCGTCCAGACAACCTGTCCGGTCTTCAGTGCCCGGCGGCCTGGCCTGCCTTCAAGGTGCGGACATCGGAAGTTATGCGAGCTAGCTCTATCGATACTGACTTATTGCTCGCACCCTTCTGGTACGCCAGCACCGCTCAGCTTCCAACACGATGCGTGTTCCTCGTACATCCTAGTTGTGCCGCCGACTTCCGAATATGAGCGGGCCCTGGATGCAGAACAATGATCGGCAATCCAAACTTGCCCGATCGCGTCGCTGTCCCCCACGGGCGGTTTGCACATGGACTGGTTGTACCGTCGAGGTTGACCCTATAAAGCTTTGAGCTCGCATAACAACGGCCACCACTCACATCGCGTCCTTCCCTTCCCTTCCCGTCTCAGCCTTTTCTTTTATTTCCTTTTTCCCCTTTCAGATTCGAAGAATGCGCTTTATTCCTATATTCGCCGCGCTCGCTGTCGCAAACGCGAAGCTCCTCATCGATTATCGTGGTGGCGACCCGGTGTCCAAGCTAGGTACTGTCGATATGGAGCACCAGAACCTCGGGGACCACGTAGCGGCTGGGACGGGCGGCAGTAACGTCTTCATCAAGCCCGAGAACGACTCGAAACTCGGCGTTCCCTGTCTGCACTACAAGCGCGCGCCTCATTACCGCCGCGCCGAGGTCAAGAACCTCCAGCACAACACGCTCAGTGCCAACAAGAAGTACTTCATCGGCTACACTCTACGTCTCAGCCACGCGCGTTCCGGACTCGTCATCTTCCAATGGTTCGTGTTGCATCCCGGACCGTCGCGACGCTCATGTGCTTTTGTAGGAAGAAGCAGGACAAGGACGCGGCGCCGAAGCAGAACATTCCTTTCCACCTCGAGTTCGAGGGCGCAAATAAACTCACTCTCGGTTACACTACTCCCGGTACGTTGACTTACGTTATCTACGTCCCTTTTCTCCTTCTAAGGACCTTGCCAGGCTCCAATGGTTCGAACCGCACGGCCATCTGGGATGGCACCTTCAGCACAGGCTCTTCGATGGACAACGTCCACAAGATCGGTCTCGCCATTGACACCGCGAGCGACTGCAACGGCAAGCTGGAGCTCTGGCTCGACGGCAAGAAGGAGTTCAGCAGGAGCAACCTTTGCACGTGGACCGGCGACACCTACCCGTGCGTAGCCGCTTTCTTACATAAACATTACTGTTCTTTGCTCACAAATCATGCAGAAAGTGGGGTATGTACCGCGGCGAGGCTGCAGCGGGAGACGACAGCGACCCAGCGGGGCACACGTTCAACAGCTACGTTTACCGCGTGCAGTTCTCAGATTCGAGTAAGGCGGAAGTGGCTGAGTCTGCGGGATGGTGAAGAGCACGTTCGAGTTTCGGTGTACTACTTATTGGGTGTCATTGCGTGTAACTTATCAGCTGCATCCTTTCTTCTCATGGCGGAAATACGCTCCCTTTTCTCTGCATCACCACCAGGGTATCTGTTGCGAACAAAGATAGACGCGTAAAGTCGCGACTCACAATGATGGCAATGGTACCATCCGCTGAGTGTACACCTCGCGCTGACTCCTCCAGGACTACTCTATGTATATCCGAGGCTTCAAGTAAGGCAATGCCGGGACGACCGGCTCGCGGTCTTGCCCCTCGCGGCCAAGTATGCCGCTTTGTCAGCAGACTACCACAGTCAGCGTCACGGTCGAGCTTGATGGTTTGGGATTCTGGGAAGCGTATAAAACGCGTTGAATGTCGTCGTCCTAGCTCATAAACTCAAGTTCGAGTCAATCCAGACTTGTAATGTCTCCTACTGTCCTCGTCACTGGCGCTTCTCGGTATGTAGTTGAATATTACAGTTGACTGGTCTGATACTAACAGCAGCACCCGTTAACAGCGGCATCGGCCTCGCAGCCGCAGAAGCGCTCCTGCAGGACGGTGCGACTGTGATTGCGGTGCAGCGGTCGGTCACAGATGGTCTCAAGACGCTCGAGAAGAAGTTTCCAGGGAAACTTCACATCGTCAAAGGCGACTTGTACGTTCCACGTCCTCTCCACCATCCTCTTCCTCTCATACTGTCATCCAAATCTCAGTACAAAGGACCGCCGACATCGCCGCCGCGCTCAACGTCACCCCCTCGCTCGACGTCGTCATCCTAAATGCGGCCGTCAACCTCCCGCTGGGTCGGCTCTCCCAGATCGCCATCCAGGACGTGCGGAACATCTACGATGTCAATGTATTTGGCGTTATCAAGTTCATGCAAGCCGCCCTCCCCAAGTTGCGCGAGAGTAAGGGCAAGGCGATCCTCGTCAGTTCTGCCGCTGGGGAATTCGGTCTTCAAGGCATTGGAGGCTACAGCTCGTCCAAGGCTGCGCTGAACCAGGTTAGCCGGTACGTACCAAGTTATCCCCCTCTATGCGGGCATATATGACGTGACGATAGGACCTTCGCCGCGGAGGAGCCGGACGTGACCGTCATCGCATTCCATCCCGGAGGCGTGAAGACAGAGGTATGCACATCCTCCGCTTTCTCGGCCACACGCTGACGAAAAACTGATGTGTCTCGCTGTAGATGGCGGAGGTCACCGCGCAGGAAGCCCCGAAGCACATGGACGCCGCCACCGCGGCACGCATCCTAGACGACCTCGTAGAGCCAGAAGTCCCTGGCTCCGGCCTGCGCAACCTCGCCCTGCGCGCGCCGAAGGAGTATAGCGGAAAATACCTGTACTATAACGATCCGCTCGTCACGGACTTGTAAGTAGAGTGCACCAGCACTGGAAAGTGGGCAGCGAGCATTTGATTGTAGAGAACGTTTATTACGCACAAAGCTAGAAGCACTAAGCATACGGACACGAGAGCACGATGGAGGACGCGGAACTTTGACAAGGACCGAAACAACTAGAAGAGGTTGTGCATGACGAGAGCGATGCTGAAGATGAGCAAGCCGACGTTCGCGTGAGCTCCGAGGTGCGCGCTGTCCACGAGAGGCACGCTCGCGCCTATCGTCTCGTTCAGACACGTGAGGAACGTCATATTGACCGCGCTCGGGATGGGAGTCATAGCCGTTGCGCTCGTGTCGTTCGACAAAGCCGCGGTGTTGTTGTACCCATCGAGCGTGAGCGCGACCGAGCTCGCGCGGTAGTACTGTATGGCCGTTTCCGGGGCCAGACTCGATGCGTTGGACGCCAACGCCGAAGCTTGCAGCGGGGCGTTGGAGATGCCCGTGCAGTTGGACGAGATGGAGGAGATGAGCGCGGTCACGGTGTCGTGGTCGGCGATGAGGTGGTACGTCGAGACGAACGACGCTGACGAGGGCGACACGATGGGCACTTGGTACAGGGCACCGCCGGGTCGCGAGCTGTTGTCTACCTTGCCGTACTGCGCGCAGCGTGAGCGGTGGTCGCGACGACGAGAGTAGTGAGTTGCGTACCTCGTTCTCGTCGTGCAAGTAGCCTGCGGTATAGCCAATCGCGCCACCCCAGACAAGAGGCCAGAAGTAGAACGGAAATCCAGCGCCTGTGACGCCGCGCCCAGCACTACCGTAGCCAGCTGGGTACCCGCTACCATACACACTGCCCACATAATGTCAGCGCCTCATCGTCTATAAAAGCTTAGATCGCGCGCACCTGCTCCCATACACTTGCGAGCGCGTTCCTCCTCCTTGCGTGCGGCCGGAGAAGCTGCCACTGCTGATGCTGCTGACTTTTCCGCCGCCGTTGCCGTACGTATGGACGGAGGAGCCTTTCTTGCCGCTCGACGAAGGGATGGAGAAGGCCGGGCTCTTGGACGAAGACGACGAGGAGGAGCTAGTATGGCCGGAGGACGACGTACGTCCCCCAGAGCGTCCACCTAATTATGAGGTCAAACTCTGAACGTGCGACTGCTGTAAGTAGCTCAAGACGCACCTCCGAAGCCGCCGCCGCCACGGCCGCCGCCCTTGCGCTTAAGCAGCGCCTCGTTGTCGTTGCGCGTCGAGATGAACGGGATGAAGACCATATTATGGAAGAGTTTAGAGTTTGTTGGACCCTAGCAGCGCGCGTGAACCAGGTTTTATGGAATCTGGCGGTTCGAGTCGGCAAGGTTGGAAACCCGAAGGCAACGACGGCGGGAAAAGAGCAATAGGGGGAGTCGGTCACGATCTGAACGCGACTAGTCTTGGACCGAGACATGTGAGCAGGCTAGACTCAATCTATAATCCCGGGCCGCGTCGAGAAATTCGCGAGAAATTGCAACTGCACGAATCGGGCGGACTGCCAGTATGGAATGATCCAGATAGTGGCCTGGAGGAGGTACGAGGTGAAAGAATCTCGGTGTAACACGCATTTCCTGATCGTGTGGGTGCACCGGGATGATTTGAGGTCAAACTAGGAGGACAAGCCGCGATCGGCTAACAGCGCATCTTGACCAGCGACGTTCACATCACCGGACATCAGAAACGAAGTTATACTCCTCAGAGGAGATTAGCCTGAACAGGAATTGACTGACAGAAATTACACTATGGGGTACATATCCTTACAGCCGCAGCAACACCGCTCAGTCTACTGTACTTCCCCGGGTTCAGAGTGCATGTATATTGGCGGTAGCGCACTACCAACCTCGCTCTCAGCTCCTTCCACCCGTTGGTTGACGCGACGGAGGGAAGCGAGAAGTACGTCAACGGACAGACCAGCGTCCCGGACAGCGTCTTCGAGCTCGAGGAGAATCGCAGAGCCCGTCTCATGCCCATCTCCATGCGGGAGCTCTTGCATCTCGTTAACGAGTCGATTCGAAGTAGCGTTAGAACTATCCGGCTCTCCTCGCTCGACGTCCCGCGCTGCAATACCCTCTGCGTGCGACGGCACAGGGTCGACTGGGTGCATTTCCTTGGAGCTGTGGCCTAGTGCACGGAGCTTCTCAAGTGCATGCTCTACTCTCCCGACCGACGGAGGAACTCTGGCCGCGCGCGATCCGTATGGTCGAATATGAGTGGATATCGAAGGTCGTGGTGGTCCCTGTCGCCGGTGAATATCAGTTCTTCTTCGTAGAACCCCAAAGAACCTCCATAGAACGAAGAAGACAATGAAGGCAGTCGCAACCAAAGCAGCGACAACGACACCGAATACGACGCGTAAGTCATGCGCCGTTCGTGTTGGGGCAGTTGTGCTAGCGCTGGGTTGCGAGATCTGCTCAGAGACCCGCCGAGACGCAGACAGAGTCGTATCAGCGAGCGACTGGGACGTTGTAGGAGTGGCGAACCCGCGAGTGAATGAGAGTGCGGTATGCGATATGGCAGTATTGCTCCGGGATGAGGTCGGGAGTGTGGGAATTGCCCTGCCAGGAGTATCGACAGTTACAACTTGAAGGATAGTCCCTGTAGGTGGAAGCGTCTGAGCTGGTATGTGTAGCGTAGGCCTCGCTGTGCGGGTGTTGGGAATAGCCTTGTGGATGGGAACACCCACAATGGTGGGGGTCTGAGTCGAACGGAGCGAGGGTGATTCCAGACGTGGAGTGGAAGTCACTCGCACTGCTCTCTCCATGCGCACCAAGTCGGGCATGAGGTACAGCGGGAGCCGTGGAGGAGTCAGGGACAGAGTCTAAACGAGGGTGAGGGTGTGCTACAAGAATCGTGACGCAACAAAGGCTGCATTTGTAGATAGACATAGGCCGATGTCCCGCAGCCGTTGAGAGTCGCCGGAAATGGATTGCTCTGAGGAATTAATTGATCCGCCACAAGATGAAATGGCTGTACGCAAGATGCGCTCGAGCTCTAAGTCTCCCGGACCCGCAAAGATAGACAGATGGACGCTCGGGAAAAAGTCATGCGAAGGTAAATCAACAGGGTCCCTGGCGTGATGGACTACGTACTCGGCATACAATATAATAGTTACAGTTGCACATGTTAGTTATTGTACGTTGGCAGTCCGGTGACATTCCGCGTCTGCGGAATGCGGCGAAGAGAGCTTATGAAAGCTGCGATCGAGAACCCTGCGTCCTCTACGGCCACCGCCAGAGTCACAGCGCCTCTATCTTCCGATACCTGCCTATATTCTCCTCTGTGCTGCGCCGTAGATCGCAGGCGCGCCGGAATCGGCTTCCGCACAGAGCGCTCCGCCTCGTCCAGACTTGCCTGGAGAGTGAACGGAATAGGATCGCCGCGCTCCTTCTCGAATATGTGCTGCATCTTGACATCTCGTGGTGCAACGCGCGCGACTCGGAGCGCGGTCCGGTACTGTGAGGATGTCCCATATGGCCTCGGAGTATCCGCGAGTTGTCGCCGCCGTCGTCGTCGCCTAATCCAGAGCACCAAGACGATAGCGGCCGCGAGAAGCAACAGGATGCATGGTAGTGATAAGAGTGCTACAATATGCGAAGGTTTCGGTGGAGGACTGTCGCCGCGTGGTACGTGAACTTCTGCGGGCATGTGGCTGCAGGCACTGGCAGCAAGCACCTATAGATTGCTGTAGAGCTTATATCACGTCTGCTATTAGGTCCGTCAGGGTTCACAACGAAAAATACTGTCAGAGTAGTAGCCTGAGAGTGAACGCGCGTACGCCATCTCCTGATGTGTCCAAGATCAATTTTGTCCGAGCTTGGGAGGGCGCCGCCAATAGGAAGAGTTCCAAGGGTAGGTCTTGTCTGTGTATCCGCCGGAACCGTCATGTAGGAGGCGCTCATTGGGCGCTCATAATGATCGCACAGCAAGAGCGGGCTTATGGGCGTGCGGATGATGCTGCGTCGCCAGAGATGTGGTTGACGCCAAAAGGTAAATCGGTCACGGTCAATGACGGACGGGCCACGCATCTCTCTTCCAACCACTTCCAAGTCAGCGCTTGGAGCCTGGACCTCAGCGGGCTTCGCACCCCAGTACTCCTTGGCCTGCTATTGCGAACAAAAATAGCACACTCGAGCTCACACGCGATGCTCGCGTTGTTGAACGTGCCCAGATCCACTCAACAACGGAAACTCTACGGTCTACGGTCTACGCTTCTATCTACGGACTTCGATGCGGACGAGGGGTCTACGAGGGGTGCAATCTGGATCTAGAACGGCCGTTTGCATGGAACCTTCCTCTAGAATCTGTGGCTCTGGAACCGGAGAGCGTCAGCTGGCTGTCGTGTTCGCTACTAAGGCTGGACGACTACCGTACTTACACCTGCGTGTCCTTCTGCATTGTACGTGGGTGGATGGTGGGCGTCGCTCTGCTGCGCCACGCTTCGCAAAGACGCGACGACGGCTTCCACAGAAAATCCCGCCTGCTCCACGGCCGTACCGAGCTCTGACAAACTTCTGAGCGACGTCGCGCTTTGTGGCTCACGAACGTCGTGGATCAGGCCGTGCGCCTTGCGTGGGTTGTCGAATGGGTACTCCAGCTGAAGTGGGCGCTCCTTCGACGTCGTATTCGATCCGGTATCATCTTGCGTCCGCTCAGGCTGGGCCTCTTCCGTTGGTTCTGGTGCGTATGGTCGAATCGACGTGTCTGCGGCGCGGACGCGCGCGCGCCTGCGCCTATGCCTGTGCAAGCAGGCCACGATCCCGCACCCGCAAAAGACCAGTACGCATGCGAGGGATATCGCGATGTATATGGCGATGTTGCGACCTGACGCTGCTCTCGGCGTCGGCTCGTTCGACGTCGGCAGGGATAGTACTGAAATACTGGAACTGGTGACGCTAGTATTTGGTGTCGTCGTATCTGTCGGCGTTATAGTTTGCTCTTCCTGCATCTGGGTGGCGGTCTCGTCAGCAAGAATGTCCGCGTTGACGGTCGTAGACGATATGGATGCTGAGGACGATGGTGGACGGATCGCGCTATCCTCGCTCGCTCGCTGCGACCTTGATGATGTACTGCGCGTGACGCTCATCGTCGTCGTGGCGGTTGTCGATGCATCTTGCGCCGTAGACATGCTCGAAGTTTCTGACAGGCCAGAACTGGTTTGCTGACCAGGCGCCGGCTTTGGCAAGCCGACCGATGGTTGGAACGCCTGCGACTGCTGCGATTCGAATGCGTTTTCTGGACCAAAAATGAAGATCAGGACTAGGTCACGGGTCACTGTCGGTAGATATTCTCACCAGGGCTTCTGCACACCACGGGCCTACTCTCTTTCTCGTTTAAGCATGCGACCATATCTGTACGACAGCGAGCTGCGTGTGGAACTTGAGTTGTAGACGACGCGCTGT
The DNA here is from genome assembly GCA_001632375.1 of Exidia glandulosa HHB12029. Taxonomy (NCBI): domain Eukaryota; kingdom Fungi; phylum Basidiomycota; class Agaricomycetes; order Auriculariales; family Exidiaceae; genus Exidia; species Exidia glandulosa. Next base: position 16,527 of record KV426172.1, on the reverse strand, counting down.
GAAGCCTCGTGATACAGGTCAGCTAGTGCAATGCTTCTAGGTCTGTGTAGTAGCACCTATGTCCCAGTCTTTGACCTCGGGAGCAAGGCGACGGACTTTCTGGCCAGAAGGGTCTTTTTATATGGGGACGGCAGCTCCACCGTCTCAGCCACCCGCTACGTGTTCCACGCGGACGTTGAGACAGTACAAGCTAGCCTGTTACTGAAGGGCGGTACCAGGGCCTCGAGACACCCGACAGGATCACTGCCTGACGGCCGTGCGTCCCGATAACTTGACGGTGCTCAACCTGCAGCAGGACCACATGCATCATGTCAGGCTGACGTGCGGGTGACGATCTCAACGTCATAGTGTACCACGACGCGGTCTCCGAAAGCGCTCTACACCAGGAACTGACTCTTTGAGGATGCGGGTAAGTAATCCGATGAACCCGGCAGTCTTCAACCTCATGTTGTGCCTCAGGCTTTCAAGGGACCCGTGCAGTAGGGAAAGGAGTCTCATTGCTAAACAATCCTGAGAGACGTGTGCGGTGCAGAGATGGCATGTGGTTCGAACGGGGATAACTAGTACTGCAAACAACCCTTTTTCGCGATGATGGCGGAAGTTCCTTTGATGACTCGGGTTCTGGAGCAGGAGGGGATATGCACGCACTCAGACCTTGCAGTCGGATTCACGGTAGTATACGATCATGTTAGTTAAGACCCACCGAGGCGTCGCCTGAAGGTCCTTCGTGGACCGAAGGTGGATAAGTTAATGTAAACAATGTAAACAAACAGCCGCTTCATGCCCCTCGGATCAAGACGCGCCGGCCGACGGCGTGGCATGTCGCCGTCTGGCCCACAGTTGCGAGCACAGGGGTGCGCGAGACTTTCTCGAGCCACCGATATGCGCATGTAGGGCGTTTTGTGCACTTTCCTCTGTGCTTATCCAGGTCAAAGTCGTCAGCAGATCGTCGCCCGAGCAGACAGTATTTTACAATTCATCGCGTCCAATGCTACTCTAGCTAGAGTCTGATTGACCTCATCTTCATCGCGAGGCATAATGATCATATTCTGGTGGATGATCTCCGAGCCCGAGTCTATCTGCGTCTCCAACTTCTGCTGCAGCTCCATGGACGAGGCGGAGAGACGTCACCAACGCCGTCACGGAGAACCCTGCCTGCTCGACGGCTCTTCCAAGATCGGAAAGGGCAGCCGGGTCCTGGACTGATGAAATGCCGGCAGCTTCTGGTGGGAGACGCGGCAGCGCCTTGTCAGCGAAGAATTGCATCTTCCTCCCGTGAGAAGTTGCCGCCTCTGACGCCGGCACGAAGAGACCATACGCTCGGATCTCAGCCGCTGTGCGTCTTTGTCGACGTCTCTTCCAATGCGCCCAAACGGCTAGAACTCCCACTGCAAGGAGCGCAATGCCGCCAAGCGGGGCGGCTACGTATGGCGCAATTGCGTGGTCGCGATGGCCGGTGGCGATTATGGGAGGGGTGGTCATTCTAGTCGTTGTGCTTGAAGTGAGTGTGGTATGTGTTGTGCTGGGAGTCTGTGGAAGTTCGATAGGGGTAGTTGATATGGCCGGGGAGTCGAGGCCGTGGGCGACGGTGGCGTTGTAGATGTAAAGTAACCCCTGTGCCTGTAGAGAGACACGCAGGGTATGATTCCTATTGACCAGACCGCCTAGCGTTGTCAGCACGAAGTCGCAATTTACTGGAGCGAGTGTCGGTGTGGGCGCAGGAGAGGATGTAGGTGGACTGGCTGGTTCTGAGGGACCGGCGGTTGGTAGGCTCGTCCTCGAATTTCTGGTGCTTGTCGAAGTTACAGTCGTCGGGGAGGGATCGAGATCGAAAGACGCAGGTGCACCGAGTTCGGTCCCGAAGAGCGTCACACCAGTTCCTGGCAATGCGCAAATGAGATCCAGGCAACATGTCTTCCAGCTGCAAAGGGAGAGAAAACGCGTACCGTTGAAGGTCAAGGTTATTTGAGAATACGTAGCGTCGAAGTCATCCGCCGAGAGAACCAATGCATCCGGTCCAGGTGGCGACTCGCATCCGTGCGAGTGTTCCAGCCCGGTCATTCGGGGTGTGGATATATACACTTTGTCGCGGGAGGTGAGGCGCTTTGTCCCTCTCCAACGACTATCGCTGGGGAAGATGACCTCCGCAGCCATGCAAGCCTAGTAACTGAAAGGTGAAGTGACGGATAGCAGCGTTGCGAGACCATATAAATTGAACGGCTGGTAGTAGGCTATGTCTCGGTCCCGTCGAGTGTCAATATGATCCCCCGGCGATGCCCACCAACTTGAAAGTCTAATTGCAAACGCACAGCATCCAAAATGATCCGTCCTCGGATGCGTATGACGATTCGATACCATCGCTGTAACTAGCCACAGCCGAAGAAGGCATTGGCTACCGAGAAATACGAGTACAATACCTGTCACGGTAGTCGGAGGGATGGACGAATGGGATGCGGGTGATGTGGCGGTCAATGTGGGCTGTGGGACGTGCGACACGTTGGGCGCCTAGCTGAGAGTCACGAGCAGGGAGGTATGTCCTAAGAGCGCCTTCGATCTCTGACTCGCCCGAGGAGTCAGAATTACTACTCTGTCTGACTCGTACTGTATGACTCGTAGATAAGAAGTTTCTCATGTATTCAAGTTGAGGCTCGTCCGATTGGAGACTCATTAATGACCAGTACAGGAAGATCACAGTGCTCGGGACGCCGTGGCGGTGTCACGCGCGGCAGGTTCGGCATTGCCATTGAACCCACCTGAACTGGCTCGAACCGAGGTTCGGTTTGGGTTCGGTCCGGGGTTTGGAGGTTCGCAAGCGGACCCCAGCCACACTACGTGTTGAATATACGAGTACTTCACTCCAGCTGTTAGGCGTGGGTTAAATTCAGCGAGGTCCGTAAGACCTCGCTATGTGCCTTACTGTAAACCAAATATTTATTACCGCGTAACGCGTAACGGGGCCCTCCCGTCGCGGTAATAAATGTGATTTGTAACGCGTAACGGAGGTTCCGCGGTAATGAGCGTAACGCTGCGAAACTGTGGCTAAGGCCACATATAACAACATTTTCGCCCGCTGCGCGGCAATGTGCTCGATATGATGGCCTGAGGGTGTAGTACAGAACTTCATAGCATGCTTGGTAGCCTCAGGTTGATCTCGAACCGGCGGAAAGCGCTCTCGGAACCAGTTCCTGTGATACCGCGGTAACAAAAGTAACGGTCACCCTGACCCGGCGGTAATGTATTTTGGGTGTAACGGGGGTCAGGTGGCGGTAATAAATTTTTGGTTTACAGTATATACATGAGAGAGAGACTACATTCCAGATAATTCTAAGGTTCTGTCAAGTCCGGTTATGCGCTGACTAAGCTACTAGCAAGTTCCAGAGTGCCGTAGAGCTCAAATACCAACACTACGCAAGCCGGCGCCGGCGGAATGGTGCTTTTCTGAACAAATATACTACAGTTGACTCAGTACCTGCCAGTCTGGAGCTTGTTTCATTATTCATACCCTACATCTCGTTATGACACAGCTAGCTGTGACATCGACGGAACAGCTAGCTGTGTCGGAACATGTTTCTCAAATCCCGGGGGCATATTGCGGTGGACTGTCCGCATCCACCTCGTTCTCTCCCTCATGATGAATTCGCTCCATCACCATGACAATCTCCGGTACGGAGAAACCGGCTCGCTCGACAGCCCTCTCAAGGGCGGAGACTGCAGTCGAAGTTCCCGGGCCCTCGACATGATGTTGGCCAGCGGGCGCGACTGGTGGGATCGGAGGAAGCACTTTGTCCGAGAAGTGGATCTTGTTGTTGTCAACGGTTGGCGCAAAGGCGTCGGCAGCGCGGGAGACATATGGTAGTAGGAATATCGCGGCTAGCTGCTTGCGGCGCTGCCAGCGCACCCAGGCGACGGGTAGCGCAATTCCTACCACGAAGATCGCGATGCACCCGATGAGGAAATGGATGGGGTCGGAATAGTCGTTCGGAGGTACGTCCTGGCCGCCGCCACGCGGCGTTTCGCTGTCAACGGTCGCGTTGTAGATGTACAACCGACCCGGAGTACTAGTTCGCAATAGGGCCTGCAGTACATGCCTTCCATCGTCGAGACCATGTGCCTCTGCAAGAACAGAGTCGCAAGTTGCCAAACCTGACGACGCAGGGGGCAGAGTCGAGGAAATTGTGGGGGCGGAATCTACGTCGAATATTACAGCAGCTGTACCAACTGATGCTCCATAGAGCGTTATTCCCGTCCCTACACGAGTAAGACATCCATACTTCTAGATGACTGAAGCTTATGCGTACCATTGAAAGATAGAGCTACTATCGGGGTGTCTGCCGAGAGCACATACACGTCTCGCCCTGGTGGCGGTAGGCATCCACCGCGTGGGCCAAGGTCCTGCAGAGTAGCATTTAAACGGGTTACAGTCGTAGTCGGACCTATCCAGTCACCGCTGCCAGGAAATATGACTTCCGGCGACATGTGAATGGAGACCGTGTACGAGACTGAGGGGTGAGCTGTGCCTATCCCGGTCTGCAGTACTGTTACAAGACTATATATGCCGTTGAAGATATGGCACCACCTGTCTCGGTAGAGATGTTACGCCTCCAATGTTAAGCCATCTGAATGATCAATTCTCTCGGGGGCGGCGGATTCTATGAGGCTGTTCTACACTTAGTGGTTTTGGTTCCGTAACCACAACCAGGGAAACAAACCCTTGCGGTACCGAGCTCCCGTCGCTGTGACAGCAGCTTAACACTGTCGGCTGCAGTGGATGCATCACCGCCTTTGCGATTCTTCTGTTCTGGATCTGTAGCGAGCAATGCAAACTCCGTATGAATAATGTAGAAACATACACTATCTCCCAGAGCCATAGTGCGAGCATCACTAAGCACAGAACCTCGCTGAAATTACTAGACAGCCGGTACAGAACTTGAATGTTACAGTTATAAATCCGCCGGAGGAGTCAGAAGCCTTTAAAAATCCGAGCCAAGCGGTACAAACCCCATCTCCCGGCATGTAGTAGTAGTAGTAGTAGTCGGGCGTTGTGGTCTTACATAGAACTACTCGCTTCGGACTCGACGGCTGGGCGCCAGCATGAGAAGCATGTTATACCGGCGGCTCCGAGCGTAGATGTAGTGATTTGAAGGCCGGGCCTGAAGCCCGAAAGCCCGCCCGAGCCCGGCCCGCAAAGCCCGAGCCCAGCCGAGCCCGATGCAGGGCTTGTGAGGGCCAAAGGCTCGGGCTTGCCTGCTGGGAAGCCCGAGCCCGAGGCTTCAGCCGGGGCCTATATTGACTCGGCCTTCTGCTGCATAAATACTATATTCATACCCTCTAGCTCCAATACTTAGGTCCTCGACTCGGCCTTCTGCTGCATAAATACTATATTCGTACCCTCTAGCTCCAATACTTAGGTCCTCAGAGCCGTCTTAGAAGCCATATATCCATATTTAGTGTCAAGGCGCGGTTAAGACGCCCATACGACGGTCCGACACATTAGAAATGCATCCGATGATGCAGAGCAGTTTGCATTCATGCGGCAGACAGCTGTCTCAGAGGCACTGTATATCCTTACCCATACTTAGTGATGATATAACAGCTCGTAGTGTAACATGTTTTACTGTGGGTATACATGCCATACAGGCCCGGGCTCAAGCCCGGGCTTAAGGGCTTTAAGCCCGAGCCGCGGGCCTAGGGCTCGGGCTCACGCTTCTGCAAGCCTGAGCCTATCAAAGCCGAGCCCAAGCCCGGGCTTTGAGCCCGAGCCCGGCCCTCAAAACACTACGTAGATGGCACCGTGACCGCTGTGTCCACAACACCTGCATCGGCACCCATACCGGGTTCGCCTGGAGAAACATGTAGCGTCAATGCCTTGTCATCACGTGCTGATCAGAAGATACGGGAACTAGGATACAGTTGTGTTTGATGGGGACTGGAGCGAGGGGAAGGCTGCACCGACGCGACTTCCTGTTGCTCGCCTCCGTCGAATTCAGCAAGTGCCTATCATGGCGCTCGCCTGGATGTCGAAAGTGCCGAGCGCTCGCAATCCACGGGCCCGCAGGTAGAAGAATCGACGTTTGATCGCGAATGGCTAGAGGCAAGCCGGGTACAGTAAACCAAAGCCGAACCGACTCTTCTCCCGGCGAAGCTGGAAGTGAGAATGGCAACGACGGTAGTACTAGTACTCTTCCTCGTTCGCAGTCACCTCATGCCGCAGACAACATTGACAAGACTCTCAGAGGGATCGAGCGCCACACTGGAGGAGTACTCA
>KV426171.1:37935-67084 GCA_001632375.1 Exidia glandulosa HHB12029 | reverse complement strand
GATGTGTCCTGGTCCTGCCTGCGCACTCTGGTCGTACTCGTTATCTGGGTCTGCTCGAGTCTTCTGGTCTGCGGTCCTCTCTGGCAACAGTCTCCCTCCCGGCCTCTCCTCGTTCAAGTACGTTTGGTGTCCTCCTGCTGACTTCTGAGCTGACCACTGTACTCTTCAGCCGCTGCACAATCCTGGGACGCGGCGGTACGTGCGCGCACGCCCGCGCGTCGTTGCGCTGTCGCAACTCGTTGTACATAGTCGCAGTCTCTATATACAATCTTTCCGTACCTTCATCACCTCCTCGAGCATGCTTATGCGTAGTGGAAAGTAAAACAAGCGCTTGAGGGTGCTGGCCAGCACCCGGCCATCGCTAGGGATTTCCCCGATGGCTTGTCTGTAAGCCTAGACGAGGCACAGTAGCTACTTAGCAAAATTTATAAGTCCTTATAATGCATCTGAACCATCTACGACAGCGGTAGCTGCGTTATATCGGAAGAGGTGACGGCGGTACGACGGGGACAAGGTCGCGCGGCGGTGTTTGAACCTATCGGACACGGCCGAGCTCGCCCTCTCGTCGCCTCCCCCGTTGTGTTTTGGACGACCGTCACCGAAGCGCGAGGTATTTGAGCTATGGATAGAGACCTACTGGTAGTATACTCTCACGAGAAATCTCGACGAAATACCGGGGTCGACGCACATACATTACGGGGAATTAATGTACCATTTACGGTCTATAAGAGGTACGTTCTCGCCCCCGTAGCGGTGAGCGCAGCTGACGAACGGACACTGGCACGAGCAGACAGCATTCAAGGTCTCCCGATTCTACCCATCCCCGAGCTCGCGCACAAGGAGCAACGTCGCGGCGGGGGAATGGCGCTCTGAAACGACAGTGTACCTACCGGTTGATTGGACACCTCTCGAATATCTCTCAAGGAGCGCAATAAAGTTGAGAATAGATTCACACACCGAGGCTGCGAGTCAAAGCCACACGAAAAGTCGCGTTTTTGCCATTCTGCATGCTTTCTCCCCCCGACTAGGCGGGTCTCGTAATCCTACATCAGAGCGAGGGACAAAGAACAGTAAAAGACAACGCTGGTGGTGGGAAATAGAAAAAACCGGGCACCGGTAACCGAGCGCGCAAAATGTCCAGACGATAGATGGGGTTGAGATACCGAGATGGTCGAGAATAAAATAGCTGACGACGGCGCTGCCGTAACTAGCTGAACTCGCGGGAATATGAAGCGCACTACAAACACCAGCCATCCTAACCAACTGCTGGAATATCGCTATCAGCGTCGTCATAAAGGGGGTAGTACTGACAAAGTACGTACCATCACACCGGACTACACCCTTACACCGCATATCCCTGTGAAACTCATTAGCACTTGCCCTCGGGCTGCTCAACGAGGGAAAAAAGGAAAACGCACTAAATCGCCACTCGCGACGCTCGTAGCGCTAATAATGCTCACGCGCGGGATCGGAGGACGGCTCGGAACGGAGCTCTCTTCGACGATGGGCATCTCAGACAACCTCTGACGCGCGGCGACGCGGTCGTACACGAACGGGTCGGCGTCGGTCGAGGTGGTCATAGTCGAGACGTGCTACAAGCGAGCGTCAGCGAGCGGATCGGGCGCGGCAATGGACGAGGATGAGGGAAAGGGTGCGAGCGTCAGCGAGAACGGGGACGGGGACGGGCGGAAAAAGGTGAAAGACGAAACGGACGAAGCGAAGTAGTTAGTACACACCTTTCCCAACGCACTCGAACCCCTCGACGACCCCTCCCTCTCACGATCATACACGAACGGATCTGCGCTCGCCAAACTCGTCGCAACGCTCACATGCGCGCTCTGATTGGTAACGCTCTTGAACGGTCTCGGCGTAATCATCTCGAAGTCGTCGTCCACCTCTTCACCTTCCGCACTAGAAGGGGGCGGGGCGACTCGGCTCTGTTGCGCGGCGAACGAGGCCTCGCTCGTACTAGCAGTGACGGGATCCGGGTTGGTAGGCTTAAGCGGGGCGGGGTACGACCACGTCACATCTCCCGGCGCCGTATCGTCGCTCATCATCGTCTCCCTCTTCATAGCAGCGATAGGCGACGAAGACGACAAGTCACTCCACCTAAACTCTTCGTCCTTGCGCACTTTCGGACTCGGGACGGCCGGCGAAGGCATCGACGGGTCCGCGAACGGGTTCATCGAGCGCGAGTCGGGGGAGTACTGTTGTTGTTGAGGCGAGAGGTTTCCAGAGGGGACGATAACGCCCGCAAAAAAGTCCACGGGCGAGTTGGAGCGGATGTTGAGCGGCGGGAGTGTACTCTGCATCGCGCGGTCGTCGCTGAACGGATCGGTGCTCGGGGTGGGCGAGTGACCTGCGGAGCAGCATCAGAATCAAAGCACGGAGGGAGGGTGTAGGACAAGCCAAGCGTCGAGTAGGGATGTCAGAGAATACACTCACCACGCCCGCGTCCACCAGCGCCGACCATAACAGGCCTCGCACCCTCCAAATCCCTCTGCGCAAACTCCTCAATGGGTCCTTGTTCCTCGTACTGTTTCGAAAGCCGATGACGCCTCCGACGAAGGAACAGGATAGCGCCAATCCCGAGCGCGATGAGGACTAATGCGCCCAGCGCAGCGCCAGAGATAGCGCCGACGTTGGATTTGTTGCTGAAACGAGTGTGAGCGAGCGAGCGAACGTAAAAGGGAAGGAGAGAGGAAGCGGCGCGGCGGGTCCGTCAAAAGAAGACACGCGCGCATGGGGCGGGAAGTGAGGAAGTGGCACGACGACGACGGCGGGGGTAGACGGATGGAATGAAGAGCCGAGCAATACGCAAGAACACGAAACACGAAACACGAAAAAACACATACCTCATATCCGCAATAGGCACCAACGCACTCGGAGTAACAAGCGCGCTCGTCGTAATCTCCGTACTCGTCGTAATCGTCGTCCGCGTTCGGATAGACGACCCGCGCGCATCTGTACCCGGCGCGTCGGTCACAATCGTAGTCGGGACGGTCGCGACGCCGAACGACCTGCAAGCGAGCGTCAGCGAGCGAGCAAGACAGAAAGCAAGCGAGCGAGACAGGGAGCGAGACGAGCGAGACAGAGAGAAGGAGAGTAGAGAAAGGAAGAGGGAGGAAGGAGTTGACGTACGTGCTAACAGGCCCGATGCTTAATGAGCTGCCGGACGGGACAGTCGGCGCAGGCGACGCGCCAAAGACTTTGCCTGGCGGGGTACCAGTAGGAGCAGGCGCGTTATCTTCCTCTACAAGACGGCGTAACGTCAACAAAATGCTACGGACGTGGACGTGAAAGCTTACCGGGGATGGACGACACTGGGATGATGGTGGACGCGCTCGCAGGTGTTGCAGCGACGCCGCCGCCGACGGATGTGGTGGGCGGGACGGCTGTAGGTTGCGACGCTGGCGGGGCCGGAGCGCTCTGCGCGGGAGGCGCAGGCGCAGACTGAGCAGGCGGCGCGGGCGCAGACTGCGCAGGGTCGGCAGGTGCAGACTGAGCGGGAGGCGCAGGCACGCTCTGAGCAGGCGGCGCAGGCACGCTCTGAGCGGGAGGAGCAGGCGCGCTCTGAGCGGGATCTGCAGGCGCAGACACGGGAGGCGCGGGTTGCGACGCGGGAGGAGCTGGCGTCGACGATGGAGGAGCAGGTGTCGACTCTGCAGGAGGCGCAGGCGTCGACTCTGCAGGGGGCGCAGGTTGCGACGCAGGAGGTGCGGGGTCAGACGCGGGAGGTGCGGGGTCAGAAGCCGGCGGCGCGGGGTCCGCGGGTTGCGAAGCGGGAGGAGTCGGGTCGCTCTGCGCAGGCGGAGCGGGCGTCGACTCAGCCGGAGGAGGGGCGGGAGTCGACTCAGCCGGAGGTGGTGCAGGGGTCGACTCTGCCGGAGGGGCAGGTGTCGACTCAGCGGGAGGAGCTGGTTGCGATGCGGGCGGCGCGGGCTCCTGGGAAGCAGGAGGCGCAGGGTCGCTCTGCGCAGGGGGAGCTGGGTCCTGAGATGTGGGCGGGGCAGGATCCTGCGACGCCGGAGGCGCTGGCGAAGATTGAGCGGGCGGCGCGGGAGTCGACTCTGGAGGCGGAGCAGGCTCAGACTGCGCTGGAGGTGCGGGCGCAGGGTCTGACGTCGGTTCCGGCGCAGGCGCAGGGTCGCTAGACGGCTCCGGAGCGGGCGCAGATGCAGGTTCACTCGATGGCTCAGGAGCAGGCGCAGGCGCTGGCTCGCTCGACGGCTCGGGCGCAGGAGCCGGCGCGTCCGACGTAGGCAAAATCGAGACCGCGGTCTTGCTCGTCGTCGGCGCGCTGGAGGTAGTCGTCACGCTCGGGGAGGGCGTGGCGTCCGTCGTCGTTGTGGTTGTGTCCACCGGAGGCGCTGGCTGCGCGGGTTCCGAAGGCTCAGGTGCAGGCTCCGAGGGTGCAGCGGTAGGCTCTGCTGCTGGCTCAGAGGGAGACGGCGCCGGTTCGCTCGCAGGCTCAGAGGGAGCAGGCGCAGGTTCGGAGGGCGCGACCGTCGGTTCTGGTGCGGGTTCCGAGGGCGCGACCGTCGGCTCTGGTGCTGGCTCGGACGGTGCAACTGTAGGTTCTGGCGCTGGGTCCGACGGCGCAACTGTAGGCTCTGGCGCAGGCTCGGACGGCGCGACTGTGGGCTCTGGCGCTGGCTGCGACGGCGCAACGGTTGGCTCTGGCGCTGGCTCGCTCGCAGGCGTTGACGGTGTCGGAACAGGCTCGCTCGCCGGTTCGGACGCAGGGGGCGCAGGATCCTCGGCGGGTTGCGAAGGAGCAGACGCGGGCTCTGAGGGAGCAGGCGACGACGGCGCCACCGTAGGCTCAGCAGCAGGTTCTGACTGCGCAGGTGCAGACGGCTCCGCGGCAGGCTCAGACGGGGCTGGAACGGGCGCCTCCTCCGTGGCCGGGGGCGGGGCAGCAGCGTCTGTGCTCGGCGGTGCAGCGTCCTCCGTCTTGGGCGACGTAGAGTCTACGATCGTGTCAGCAAAGGACGAAGACGCAAAGTAAAGTAATGGATTGCGCACCGTCCTGACGCTTGTTGAAGAATAAGGAAGGCATTTCTGTCGTAGTGTCCACAACCAATAGATCCAAGAGAGAAAGGAGAGAAACGAGAATCCCGCGCTGCGGGGGTTACGAGTCTGGAGAGAGAGGGAACGAGGAAGAAATATAGATTCGGGCAAGTAAGGCAGGAGCTCAGTAGCGCATAGGAGAGCAAGGAGCACGCAGGCTGGGCGGTGTCGGCACGAGAAAGGGAAGAAGGAGCGGCACGGCTATCCCCGCGTCGTGGATGCAACCCCTTTCCCTTCCTCCGCACTCCTTGATCTGTATCATAATCACTCATCACACGCTGTATATCTTCTCCCACGCGCCCTCTCTTCCTCGCTGCGGGACACGACGACGACCACCACCACCACCACGAGCAACCGTTGCGGTTGTTTGATTGAAATGTTGAGCCGGTTGCTCGCCGACGATCCCTCTTTGACACAACGCGACGCGACGACTTCGGAAGCTGACACTGCAGATCACACACAAAGCTTGACTGACAGTGCACGCCACCCGTCCCGCCCTGTCCCTGCACCGACCTAGACGTGCCGTGCTATACGCCCTGCACAACGTCCGCTGCGGCGTCGCGCACTGCCCGCGGCCGGCGTCTCGCAACGGACGCCCTCGAGCAATCGCTGTGCACCTAACGCTTGGATTACACACTCGCATAGGTCGTCGTACAATACGAGCGCGGTTCACCGTTACTTCCCGTGCACGTGCCTTTCGTCAGCGTACGCGCGTCCTAACAACCGACACGTTTGAGCTCTTCCTTACCCTCGCTGCCAACTCGATCCGTGCTCTTCGTCCCTCTACGGCTTCGTTCGTTCGTTGTCCACGGTGCGCGCGCGTAACAGAGACAATCGTTGTGCAGCGTGCACGCATTCGGGCTGGATATTCGGTCGCGACCAGGATGGCTCCCATCCGGCGCCGTCCTGGCAACCAACTTCAACTGAATCAACACGCCGAGCCCCATGGCCTCTCCTTCACAAGTCATTCGCCCGCGCGGACGACGACAAAATGCTGCTATTCCGGGTCCTATGTCCGCAACGTCCCCGCGTGCGGACCTACGCTTACACCCTCCTTCTTTCTCACTGCTGTGCCAACACAAAGCCCTCGAATCCCAAATACCCGATTTCAATTCGGTGTGTAGTACGTGCGGATCCAAAGTCGCGTCTCCGTTTCCTTGGTCGCTCTCCCACGAATGGAGGCAATAAACCTCGCCTCATCGACACTGTGAAGGAGTTGAATAGCAGATGATGAGCGCGGTTCTCACTTCTGCGGGTATCCGCATCCCAGTGCAAACTCCCCTTGTTTATACTATTCTCGATGCTGTAGATTCGGAAAGCTCGGACGGCGTACACGTCCCGGCGAGCGCTGAAGTTGTAATTCTCTTACAGTAGGCCGGTCGGCTGAACTGACTTGCAAGCAGAGCTGTTGGAGCACTGAGTGCAGCAGATGATGAACCCGAAAGCGGCACCACGCGCACTAATAGTACTGTCCTCTCGTGTGGGTGTTGACAAGCTCGACAGTTAGTACCTCTGTACGAGTAATCCGCAGGCTTGAGATCTAGAGTTTCCTCGTTCATGATGAGCCGATGTGGATTGTGGACCTTCTTTCAGACACTGTAAACAGGATCATATATAGCAGATGATGAGGGCGATGGAGATGGAGATGAGGTCTGTACTGTACAGAGACTACCTTCAACCTTACTTATGTACAAATTGAAGTAAGGGCCGGGGGGATAGCTCTACCACTCGGCCCGGCCAATGCGGCTCTCGGACCAGGTGTCACGGTGTGTTTCCTTCAATCGAGCATATTCATCCCTATACAATTGATTACAACGAATACTAGTCCTTGCGCTTAACAATATGGATGCAGACGTCGCCAGCGCTAGAGAGCGAAAAGCGACTCGGACTCGTGATAGTATCAGTATCGTGTTTCCGAGTCTCCTACGTGGTACTTGTGCTTATATACTGATTCGAGTCGATCCTCGAATCGGTACTGTGAGCATAAGTGCCAGTGTACTGATCCCAGTCGTGAGACTTTCGGGTTGTCTCGGCCCCTCGCGCGGAGTGCTCCTAGATGGACGACAATGAGTTCCGGATTCGTTGAGTACACCATGATTCACGCGTGTAACGACTGACAAGGGAAGTGCAGCAGATGACGAGAGTGGCATTCAATTGGGGGAACATGAAGGCATCGTTCTTCATGAGACGAAAGGTGAGAACTTATACGCGCACACTCAGGCTGGCAGGTGGTTCTCTCCCCGCCTCATTCGCGCTCGGTGCTTTAATTTCCATCGTACATCACTGCACCGTGAGTCTGAAGTCAAACCTTCTGGCCGCGAGACTATGGGATTAATGCTCTGGGAGTGTAATTCCTTACTTCACCCAGCGCCGGCGTGATGTGATGTTTTGGGGCATTAGGACTCTGAGACCGGAGTTGATCATCATGATCAGGACAAATGGCCCACTGTGTCTTGGATGAAGAGCCAGAGAGCCAGCTGTGAGACTTTGAAGCAGATGATGAGAGCGAGTGGCGTGAGTTTGATTCTTTGACAGACGTCGGCTTACTATATACCTCGTTCCCCGTCTCAAACTTAACGCTCGGTGGCCCTGCCTCACGAGTGCACGCAGGTTCGGGCACCGGGACGAACCTGTCGAAGCGGTACGTGGCGGCAATGATTCCGCGTCATCTCTATAATATTCCCTCGCCATTTCAAGCTCACCAAGTCGCAATCCCTCCTGGTATTGTCTAGGGCGTGACGATGGGGGAGTAATTCTTCTTTGAACAACAGTTTTTCGCTCGGAGCTTGAATCGTCCCTTCACCGGCCCATTCCGCGCTCGCCGAGTCAAACGCGCACCGAGCTTCGGTCCCATTCACGTTACGGGTCCTGTTAACTTGAACATGCTTACCTACTTGGCGACGTGAACTGTTTCAACCCTACGCGCGCCAACCCAGCCCTTTGCTCTACAGTCTGCTCAGTGCTCACGATGAGACCTCTGCTCTCATAGCTCTTGCGTCCCGCCTTGAGGGCTCATCTGAGCGCTGTCAAGTCTACCGGATCTGAACCAGTGTATGTCGACCCTGCCCGGGCAATTGCAGCTACTTTCCCGCTCTGGGCCATACGCCCGCGTGGGTCCGTTCTACCAGTCTGGCAACTCGAAGCGCAGCCGACGCGCGACTTCTAGAAGCAACGAGTCCTGCATAGTGGTTACCTCACTTCTACATGTGCTTGTCTCGAGGGTACTTATCGTCGTCAAGGTTCAGGGACCGCGCGGCACAATACATCATCATGATCTGCTCGCCATCCTGCTACAGAACATCAGTACCGGCGCAGATTTTCTCGAACGCGAGGCGGAGGTGCTGACGAAGTCTCTGCGTCTTTGCTGCCGATCTCCTACCCAGAGTAGACGTCACGGTTGCTCTGTCTGCGTCACCACGTTCAGTCAGCTAGCGTTCCTTGATACCTGCGCATGGTCTTCTCTCGACCGTGTGGATCTCACCAGAATGCACGCGTGCAGAGCGATTCTTTCGCATCTTCTTCTCGCGCCTTCGGACTCTTTGCGAAGCGATTGATGTGGTGACCCTCTGGAAAGAGAGGATGACTCGACTGCTACTGGCATAGTTGATCGAAAGAAGATGCAGTATACATAGACACGAGCCGAAATTTCAGCTCGTACTGGGTGGTACAACACCTGGCGCTGCAGGGTTCCGAGTCGCAGGACGTCTGTCAATAAGACTGGCGTCAGGAGCAAAGCATAGCTCTATGATCGAGTTCTCCAAGAGCTGAATAGTAGCGAGGAGGTTTGGTTTGCATTTCTGCGTATTGGGATTGCTGGTCGGTTGTCCCCAGGGATCGCGGTAAACCGTCACGTTAGTGTCCACCTTTGCACGTATCGCGGATAGCCGTGCTAGTAGGTTCATAGAACCATCGTGCTCGCTTTCTACGCCCACAGCTTTGACAGCGGTTCTCCAAGCGGCCATACACTCTTCACGACACCGCTGCAAGCCGCGTCCCGGCGCGCACTGATGCTCGAAGGGCAGATCGATAGTGGGGAGGTTGTAGACGAACTCGTTCATGTTGAAGTAGCCGCGAAGGAGTCTGAACGTCTCGTCGTGCGTGAGGTTGGCAGCGGACCCAATCCAGCTGTTCGGGCCGTCGCTGACAAGGCGGTAGAGCGTGTGGTATTCGAGCGTCTTCCACTTCGCAGTGACGGCTGCACGCATAATGCGTATAAGCATCGGTGGTTGGCTCGAGTCGGCAAGACGTTTGATGAAGGGTTCTGCCCAAGAGTCGAAGCCCTCGATGTCGCACAGATGCACGCGAAACAGTGCGTCAACGACGTCGTTAGAGCCGCGGAATTCCGCGAGCTTGCACAGTGCCGACGCCATCTCGAGTCCCCACAGCATCAAGCTCGTGCATTGATACTTGTGGCCGAGGATGACGATATGGAGGTATCGTAAGCACTGTTCCTCGCGACGCACGTCCTTCAGATACGTGTTCAGTTGATCTGGTCTGCAAGGCAGGGCGTTAACAGAGGATGAGATTGGGTCTCTAACTCAAAGCATTCCCCAACGGACCTGGTATAGATTGCCCAACAGAGACTGCGAAACTCGTCGGCTGTATCGCCGGCCAAAACAACAGGGTGTGCGACGTCCTGGCCCTCGACCCGTTGCTCGCCCTGGGGTAGGGACAGCATGTCCGCGAAGACCGTGGACGCCTGTATAAGGCAGCTGCAATGAACCTTAGAGATCCTTGTGAGCTTGCGAGGAGGATGTGCGTGAGGGAGTCACGTTAAAGAGAGTAGTTTCCACTCTGAGAACTACATTTCCGTCTGCGATGAAGTACGTCGAATCCTTCTGACAATCAGCGGACGAGGAAAGGGCGGTAGCCATGTTCTGGAGAGCGAGGCCCTCGTACGTCCTGGCGTGAACAAGGCGAAGGCACAGCCGCTCCAAGTCCGGGTTTGAGCACACGAGGCTACCGCAAGGCCGCGGGAGCACTGGCAGCACAGTCAGCGCCAATTCAGAAGACTCGGCACCATTATCGTGGGCCTCCGTGCATAATTTAAGTTGATACTTGCAAAATTGTTACAATGAGAGACGATAATGTGACAGCAGATAACCCTGGCACTGGCATGCCGATCGAGCGGCGATCATACTCATCCCGCGTTGCCGTTGTAATCTCCATCAGCCTGAGGTTTCTCGCCAGTAGCGTGTTTGCCGCGCTCTGACAGCCACTCTGGCGGGATACTCCTCCATACCAGAGGGACGAGCAGACTGAGAGACACCGCGTTGATAAGGACGGCACCGATCCGGACGCTCGGGTCCTCAGATTGTAACGCTGCTTTTGTGAAGCCTGAAGTTGGTCATTAGACGACAAGTTGACTGATATAACAAGACGTACCGATAGTGCTCGTAGCGATTGCAATGAAGATGACGAAAAACGGGTAGCTGAGAAGTATGAGCCCGCACCATACTCGCCCGCGTGTAGACATTGCCACCTAGACAAACTAATGTTAGGACACACAGTGTGGATTCCGCCTGTCAATGTGCGTACCCTCACTCCCCAGTCCCTCGTATACGTCGAGAGCATGTACATGACACTCGAACCCGCAATGATGCCGCTCAGGAGAAGCCCGACAGTAACCCACAGGTACCGTTGCGTAGACGGGGTTTGATATTGTATCAGCGATCCGGACGGTGGGTCGCTCGTCAGAAACGTTACGGCGGTGCTGAGCAATGACGACGCCTACAGGTGGGCTGAATCAGAGACGACACGCTGAAGCTTGACGGTACGTATCGCGTACGATGATGGTGAGAATCCCGACGCGTACGGAAATGCGCTCCATGTAGTCGGGGTCGGTGCGTTTCGTGGCGACATTCGTGGGATCGGAGCTCTTCTTAGCAGATCGCGTACCGGAGTCGGGATCCCAGTTCCAACGACGTTCGAGACTGCGACTGCCGAAGGCGACCATGCAGAGCACCGCGAACAGGATTTGGATCATGACCCGCAGGAAAGCAGGCCAATGTTGCGGATACGTGTTTTGCCAATGTGGAGGCATGGGCGTGACGTTTGAGAGGCATACTTGCACCGCGACGTCTCGACGGGACTCTGGGATCACTGTCGTTTGATCTGCATCCACCGCAAGAATGCAACGGGGACGGTCCGAGCGAGACTGATTGGCCATCTCTGTCGTCGCAGACACAAATCGTCCGTCAGGCGCGTCAGCAGCGGCGATTGCAGGGCTGATCGAAGTTGACATAGCCGCGGTTGAGAGAAATCGGCGAATGAAAGAGTTTCGTATTTTATAGCCTTCGGAGACCACGACATCCGGCATGGTCGAAGCAGAGTGTGAATCGTTGCGACAATGCGGCAGGACCGGGATTCGAGCGGCGTAAGGGGCGAGGCGGTTGCAACTTGCAAGCATCGCGCTCGCGCGTTTCAACAGTCTAACTTCAGGCCGCCGAGCTCCTGTCCCTCGGTCAGAGCAGCTTCACGAGGCCAGAACCTTCAGGTCATGAAACGCGGTATTGCCGCCCAACGCTCGTTCATTACGACCGCGGTAGTACCCCGTCAGCCAGATCTGTCCTGTAGATGGAGCAGTGGTTTCGGTTTCGTAAGGCTCGTCATGTCCAGTCACGCGCACATCATAAGCAGTAGCAGCGCGGGAGCACACCAAGAGTGATTGCAGCCTACAACTAGTCAGAATAAAGCAGTCTGCCCGCAGCCCAAAGCGCATGGATTTGCAAGCCCCAGCAGAAATGGCGCACTAGATTTCGGCGGAGGAACGACTGCGAGATTTCTGGGCTGCAGCGTGGTTACGGCACTGCCAGTAGCAGCTGTGCGCTCTTGCAAACATGGCGCTGTAGAGGGGCCGATCTATTCATTCGTACCAAGCAGACCTCCCGGATTTGCGGGTGCGGTAACGTTTCGTTGAGGGAACGGAGCGTGTTCTAATTCCCGTAGAGGGCCGCAGAGAAGTAGTTTCGGGTCATATCCTGCGGCGTGGCCTTTAGGAGAGCACCAGTGCAGACAGATGTACGCATTAGTTGTCCACATACGAAAAGCGTATTTCACGTTGCAGAAAACATCCCGAGACCGGATTGAGCGGCTATAGTAGACGCAGGTGTTGCGGCCCTGCCAGTGGTTCCAGAGGAGCAAGTGAGGCACAGGGGCACGCGCGATCCAGAATGCCGCATCGTCAGTCGAGTCGTATAATGATGCACAGATGTACGCAGAAATATACACATGAGACCGTCATGCGCCTATAGTGACCAGGGTCGATGAACCCAGGTGGAAGAGCGGGTGTTCTGGGTATTCGGCCGGTTGCAGGAGCATCGTACCGTTGCCTAGCCGAACAACGCTCCATTCTAACCGGAATCGCGCGGCAACAGGTCCAGAGTATGCTCTCTAATTACGAGTAGCTCATACTGGAGACCGAGTGACCCGCAAGTCCGGCAACCAGGGCTCGTGCTTATAAAAATGGGCTACGACTCGTAGAGAAGCACCCCAAAAGTATTGGACGGCGGGACGAGTACAAGGACCGGGCGAGGATTTTGGCGAGGCGTCATGCGAGGACGTGGTTCAAAGGCGTGGCCGTCAAGCGCGTCAAGCGTCAAAGACCAGAGTTTCTAGGCAGCCTCCGAAAACTTCGAGCTCCGCCCCGCTTGTCTCCCACGTACCACCATGAACACTGTGCCACAATCCGAAATCGAGGTCTTGAGGGACGCCGTGTCGCACGACCTTCACTTCTACAAACCTGATGGCAATGTCGTATTACAAGCCGAGCAGACCTTGTTCAGGGCGCGCACCTATCACTTTTACCGCACCTGTTGACGTACTGACATCGTCTGACAGGTGCACCGCAGTTTCCTGGCCGACCTTTCCCCAGTCTTAAAGGATATGCTTGAGCTTCCCTTAAGCGACGAGCTTTCGGTCGAGGGTCTCGAAGATGCTCATCCCATCGTGTTGGCCGGTGACACCGCCGAGGAAGTGCGAAGCCTATTGTGGGCTATCTATTCTCGGTGCGTATGCTGTCGACTCTAGGAAGTATCCTTTGACTGTCATTCACAGACCTGACGAAATCGCGTCGTTCCGGGACGAGGCTCCGATGAACGCTCAGTGCATCCGCTTCTTGCAAATCATGCGCCTCACCCATAAATACGACTGCTCGAAGCTCATGGGCTGGGCGTTTAATATCGTGCGCTCGAAGACTCGACCCAACGGCTTCTATAAGGATTTCACGGCGTCACTGACGACCATCGACTGCATTGTGCAGCTTCACCCGCTTGGCATCCGTGGTTTTACGAACTGGGCCGAACCACTCATTCGCCACACCGTGGGCAACAAAAACACCGTGCACATTGCAGTCATCAGGCTTCTCTCGTCGGTACGCTGGCCCTGGCTGGAGAAGTACCTGTACTACCGTCTACTCTGTCTCGGAACCGCCAGCTGGAAGGCCTTGACGCTCACGGACGAGGAACGGATGCGACTGCTAGCAGGCTACCATAATCTGCGCGAGCTTTGGGCCAAACTGTCGACAGAGCGATTGGACATAAAGCATAACTGTGCCGCTGCGGCGAGAGTTCAGTGCATGGCTAGCTGCCTGGATCTGTGGCTGGAACTCTGTACGCTTCCGCACACGCTACACCTGCAGCTTTTGTTGACCTCACTGGCCGGATGCGCTGGATTATCTCTATGAAGGGCGCGCTGAAGAACGGAGGAGGTTCGTATGTAAATCTCCCCGTACCGCCGTCTGTTCAGGCCCTTTGGGCCACAGTCCCCTGCCAAAACCAGTTTAAAGTAGCTTTACAAAGCGTGTCGGACGAGATGGAGAAGAATATTAATGCTCTCTGCTGTCTGGATCCTAGCCTCGGTCTTATTGATCATACGGCCTGTACACTTCCGCTGTCTGTTGCGTGAATCTTCACTCCAAACATGTACGATACGGCGTTACCCTACTGGGAATAGATGTCAAGTAAGGGTTTCAATATCAGAAGGATCTGCGTCTGTAGATTCATGCCACCAGTCGCCACAACTGCTTACCTCGTGCGCCTACACTCGCTCAAAGTCACGCCCGGCGCAACGCAATGGGCCGAAGGTATCATCAAAAGAGCCTACACGGGCAATGGAACTGGCCTGCTATCGGTCATCCGCTTCCTAGCGCCAGGGATCTGGACTTCTCTCGAGCACTGTCTATATTACAGACTCCTTTGTCTAGGGACGAATAGCTGGAAGACGCTCTCTTTCACAGACTCCGAGAGAACGCGACTTCTAGCAGGTTATCACAACCTGCGCGAACTGTGGGCCAAACTCTCGACCGAACGGCTCCGCATGGGTTACCACTGTCCTATTGATGTCCGCACCACGTGCTCGGCGAACTGTCTGAAGCTCTGGTTAGAGCTCTGTTCGGCGTCCGCAGGACTCCGGCGGCATTCGTCGACCTGACCGGGAGGATGCGGTGGATCCCTACAGCACTCGCGTCATTCATACTCAGAAGACCGACCGAGTCTGAATTCATTACACGAGCAGGTTAGCGGTGTAACACAGCCCAAACCGCCGCTTCCGCCATACGCAGAGGCGATTCTAAAGTCCATTCACTGTCTACAGGACTTTATGACAGCCGCGGAAGCCGTTGAGACTCGGAGGGACATTGAGAAGAATGCGCTGCGCTGCCTCGATCCGACCATTGGCCTCATCGATCATACCTCATGTACATTGCCTTTATGACTCAGTTGAACGTTTTGATCTTCAATTTGGGAGATCATACCACACGTCGTACAGATAATCATACAATGCTATCAGTGATTGCTCGTGTCTCTTGTACCTATACGCCCTTCAGCGTAGGTGCATGGGTTTTACAGCTATATAGGTTCCATGTTGAAAATGTGAAATAATTATACAGATCCTCTTCGCCGTATTCAAAAAGTCTAAAGGCTTCCTGCCAGGGAGGGTTCGCGAGATAGGTATGGCGGAGGCGCCGTCGACGCGTTGACAGAGGACGCTGAGTAACCTATAATACTTGTATGTGAGTTCTCCACTCGCGATGGAGTAAAATTTCTCACTCGTTCGAGGATCGGCGAAGGGATCAAGGGCAGGCCTCGTTTCCTCCCGTGGCATGGCAATCATGATATCTCGCTTTTCGTCGCGATAGATAATAGTCTGTGCACCTGCGATGAGTCTAGCATCTTCCACATCCCTCTGCGCAAACTCCTCGATCGGTCCTTGTTCTTCTAACCGTTTGGAAAGTCGATGACGACGACGGCGAAGGAACATGATAGTACTAATCCCCAGCGCGATAAGAACCAATGCGGCGAGCACAGCGCCAGAGATGGCGCCGACATTGGGTTTATTGCTGCATTCAGCGTGAGTATGGCGATGGCGAATAGGAGAGAGAGTGGTACGAGAATAATAGCAAAAGGAGAGAAAGGAAGCGCGCAAAAATGTGCATGGGGGGTAGCAAACGAGAATGGGAGCGAGCGGGGCGAACGGCGGCGACGACGTGAATAGTGGATACGAAGCGATGGCTTTGGGAGCCGAGCAACGCGCAAGAAAACGACATGACATACCTCAGATCTGCGATAGGCACCAACGCACTAGGCGTCACGAGCGCGGTCGTCGTAATCTCCGTACTAGTCGTAATCGTTGTCCGCGTCCGGATAGATGACCCGCGCGCATCTGTCCCCGGCGCTTCGGTCACGATCGTAGTCGGGACCGTCACGACGCCGAACGACCTGTAAAGCGTGAGCTTTAGCAAGCGAGACAGAAGAGCTGGTGACTTACGTGCTAACAGGCCCGATGCTTAACGAGCTGCCGGACGGGACAGCGCCAAAGACTTTGCCTGGCGGGGTACCAGTTGGAGTAGGGGCGTTATCTTCCTCTAAAACCCGCAGATCAGTTTACAGAGACAATGATGAATAGGCGACGGGAGACTCACCGGGGATGGACGACACAGGGATGATGGTGGAAACCGCGGACGCGCTCGCGGGTGTTGAGATGAAAGTAGCAGCGCCGTTAACGGAGGCGGTGGGCACCGGAGGCATAGGTTCGCTCTGAGCGGGAGCCGTAGGCATGAATAGAAACGTATCGGCGTGCCCGTTCCACCAGGAAGCGAGCTAGCGAAGGTGAAGGTGAAGGCGGAGAGTAACAAAGCACATGAGCATACGTCGAGCCTTAAGAGCAACGGCCCATGCGTGTAGAAGAATCGCATCGCCATAATATGTAACCATCCGAGGACAGCACTGCAAGATCAGATTGCAACGCTGTTACGTTGACAAGGTTTCATGCGGGTGTAATGTCGAACATGGCAAACACAGCGGCAGCGAAGTCGGCAGCGAACACGACAACTGACAGGAAACACTGCTTGTGCCGAGTATACGCGACTTTAAATCCAGGATATCCAGGTATAGTGCGTACGAATCGACGGCCAGCGGCGGGTGTCTAACGTGGATGTCGCGGTTCAAGTTGGATTCATAAGTCCAACTCCGCAGAAAACCGCTCGAACTCCTTCTAGCCCACTATGTTGTAAATTTTTATTGGACCCGTATTGGAACACGTATGTACGCTCAAAGCCTGAAGGTTGTATAGGAGGTTGCAACGGGAACTATCAGCGAAGCTGGGATTGAGCTCAAGGCCGGGACATCGTTCCGTCGTGTCCAGTCACTGTCCACATCCTAAACCTCCCGTCGGGGCATACTTCCAATGGCCCCCTTGTAGCTCTGTTCCTGCAAGGTTCCCTCTAAAGGCTCTGGTACCTCTGACAAGTATTCTTCTTGGAGGCCGTATCTTTTCGAGTGCTTCGTTCTCAGTGAAGCACATGCATGGCCAGTCCCTGTCATAGTCTAGCCTAGTCCAGCCGTCAAAGTTCAACGAGGCACGAGCATGGCCCGTGCTACACGACCTGTTCTACCGGACGCAAAGGCCGACATGGTCCTACTACTCGCCGCCGTCCGCGAAGAGCTCGCCGTCAGGTCCGACAGTATGGGGCTGACGACGACAGCTTCGCCTCTCGCCGTTGGCACGAAGAAGTTGCATAGCTGGCTCTTGACGAATTCGATCGCCCGCTCGACAGCCTCCTGCGCGCGTTCCACGCATTTCTCCTTCATCCTGCTCTTGAGACCAACCTCCACCTCCTGTCCTGCAATAGTAACGCGGCCGTTACAGGCCGCGTGGACGGCTGCGCGAGCAGCAGACAGACGTCCGAGGATGTCGGCATTCGCCCGCTCCGGATCTCGCACGGTGTCGGACGCGACGCATAACGTCCAAGCGTGACGCCAAGCGCGGTCGCATCTCTGCTCCTCGTCGTAGGCACATGCATGCGCTAACGGCGGAGGAAAGCCCTCCATTCCGCGCCAATGCTCCGCGACGTTATGGTAGCCCCGATATAGCACATTGTGATGTTCGCTCGACAGTGCAAGCGACTCCTCCCAGCCGTTAGGACCGAGGAGCAGGGCCGCGTAGTACGCTGCACCGAGCAGGTCGCGAGGGGTGCACCTCGGGCCAGAGTAGATGATGCCGCCTATGACTCCCGGCCTACCGAGCTCGATGTCGCGGAGAAGGCGTTGATGGATATGTGCAGGAAGTGGGATGGTCTGAGTCGTGTGCACGGACAAGAGCCCCTGCACGAGGTACGCAGGGACGGGGTCCTTCAGTACACCCCACGCCGCGTGCAGCTTAGGCAGCGCCCAGGCCGCGCGGCGCGTGCATGCATACTGTTGCGCGACAGCGGCGATGTTGACAAGACGCATGCACATCTCGACGCTGTTCGAAGATTCGAAGAAGTCCTCGACGTCCTCGGGAGACGCGTATATAGCCCATAAGAAGCTTTTGAGTTGCGCGGCACTGACGCCTTCGACGATGAGCGCCGGCTCGCCGTCGACTTGCGCGGAAATAGTCTCGACAAGGTGTTTGAAGGCGGGAGAGAGTTCAATGAGGCGCGTGTAATGTACCTGAATAAAGCTAGTTAGCATGAAGCGGGTTCCCAGGCTCGACGGTCGAGCAACCTTGAACAGAGTCTCGCCAGCGAGAAGCACGACGCTGCCGTCTTCGAGAAAATATGTGTCATCGGGATGGGCAGCCATGAATACAGCGTGTGTCGTCAACGTTCGTGGTAGTAGTGGATAGACAATAGCAATACACAGAGCGCGAGAGCGGAAGCGTGATGTCAAGTGTAGAGTCGGAAGTGAGGAGGAAACATGTCAACAGTGAGGCGAGGTGGAGATGAAGCCCTCCACGCGTGGGGAGTAACACGAGAAGAGAGATTAGATATCCACGAGAAAGATAAACACGACGAGATGAGGAGCGTATGGGATAGCGGATTAAACACCCGGCTCATCGCCTTCAGCGTCGGGCGGCAAGCGGAAGTACTGCACGAGTTTGCTCTCGATGTCGTTAATGCGGTCGTCGAGCACGGCCACGGCGCCAGAACGGCACACGAAGATCAACTGGCCGCCCTTTTCCGGCCACGTCCCGCTCCGTTCCTTCAAGAACGGCCCGCAGGTTTTGATAGCGCGCAACTTGCCCAAGACGTCGGCTGGTTGGAGGTTATGCACGTCGGGCGACAGGATAGACTCGCGCCAGATTTCGCCCCACATCCAAAGACACGGACCGAGATGCACGCACTGATGTCTCTGGATCGTCGGAGGCGCACGGCTGATCTCAAGCCAGAGTTCCGTGAAGGCATGGTATCCCGCGAGGAGGTTCGTGCGGATTTGTAGCGGCAGTTTTGGGTCGCGCAGCCACCGACCCTGGGTCAACGTGCGGACGTACGCATATCCGGCGAGAGAGGAAAGACCTAGAGCTTCGGCAGCGCTAAGGACGACAGGGAGTTCGGCGCGGCCCATGTCAAGCGCAGCGCGAATGATATCCTCGACCATAGACATCTCATCCGGAGCACAAAGGAGCGCCACCGAGATGAGCTTGTGTATGAGAATGCGCGTGAGGTTGAAAGGGATGTTGTTGAGGAATGTGAAGACGGTGTCGAGTGCCCAGCGATCCATGTGCTCAACCTCGTACTTGTGCGCAACGAGACTCAAGCGAAGGAACTTGAGACATGCCGCCTCGTTGGCAGGCTCTTGAAAGAGAGCCGTGACTTCGTGAGGTCTGAAGACTCATTAGCATGGAGTGGCGCATAAGAGAAGTGACGACGTGCAAGACATGGAGGGCCCAGAGAAGCGCACGGATCTCTTCGGCCTCGTCGTTGAGCATGATGGGACGGACATCCGAGGAGCCTTCCGCGTCGTCGTCTTCATTCAGAGGTAGCTCGAACATGCTCTTGAAGACGATGGAGGTTCGCGTCAGGCGCGAACGGTGGACCTGTCACGCACATGTCAGAATAAAGCAGAAATGTCTGGCTGCGACTTACTTTGAATAACACGTCCTGGGCGCATAGGATTACGTTCCCGTCCTCGTCGTAGAAGTCTGGGTCGTGTAGCGGCGCTCCCATCGTTGTAGATCGACTGGCCGCCACCGGCGAAATGGTTCAAGGACAACCACGGTCCGGTTTGGCCGTGCTTGGCCCGGACTTTTCCCGATCGCCGCTCTGCAAACGTAAATCACGCCAATCATTTCGACGGCCTCAAATTCCAGCAATCGAACTCCTCAGCTGCTCGAATTTGCAACGACCTGTGGGTATCTGATCTCCCAGCTTAGGGTGCGAGCCATTTTCGCCAGGGTATCTAGGAGCACTTAGACCTCGAGCAGCACCGCGACAGCTCACTATGTAGTAGCAGAGACGAGCCCGCGTCCTGGCTGCGGGACAGTGACACGCCAGGAACACGTTTGCTCTCGTCTGCTGCGCAGCATACTGATGGTGCCAAAGTCCCAAACCGGGAATTCATCATCAAGAGAACACTTGATAAAGCCTCGCGCGTCCAGAATCCTGCTCCGTCCCCGATCCAACCCCCTGCTTGGTTCATCGCGATGCGTACCGCCGCCAGTCTCGTTCTCGGGCTGCTCGCTCTTCTTGTATCTACGACATCTGGCTCGCCACTGTCGGGTCAGTTTCAATCCCTTCCGTTATGCCGTCTGTTCACGGTATACATATTCGTGAAGGACTCCAGTTCGTCTCTCAGCAAGTGCCCCTCATTGCCTCGGACGGCGTGAGCAGCGCGTGTGAGTGGTGCATGTTACGCTATACACGGCCGACTACCTACGTCCTTTGACAGACGAGCGCTTCGCCGCGACTCTGCTTCCTGAGCATTCTCTTCGCTTCACGGAGCCTCAGCTCTGCGATCCCTCAGTCAAGCAGCTTTCCGGCTACCTCGATATCAGCGACACCAAGCACCTCTTCTTCTGGTCCGTATCTCTTCGGACATAGCCCACTCGAATCCGGTCTGAGGCCGAACACGCAGGTTCTTCGAGAGCCGTAACGATCCTGAGAATGCACCTCTCGTATTGTGGTTGAACGGTGGTCCTGGATGTAGTTCCTCCACGGGCTTGCTCATGGAGTGCGTATTTCCATAGTCTCATCCATGAATGCTGACCTCTATCGGTAGACTTGGACCGTGCAAGGTCAACGAGTTTGGCAACGACACCATCCCGCATCCGCATAGCTGGAACACCAACGCCAATGTCAGTTATCCCAAACCTCCTGCCAGACTTCGAAGTCTAACAACTCATATAGATCATCTTCCTCGACTCGCCCGCGAACGTCGGCTATTCCTACTCGGACTCGGTTCTCGACGCTCCTACCACAACACCCGCCACCGCCGTCGATGTCTGGACATTCCTCACCCTCTTCATCTCTCGCTTCCCAAAATACGCTTCCCTCCCATTCCACGTCGCGGCAGAGAGCTACGGCGGACACTACGCACCGCACATCGCGCACACTATCCTCGAGAAG
The DNA here is from genome assembly GCA_001632375.1 of Exidia glandulosa HHB12029. Classification (NCBI taxonomy): domain Eukaryota; kingdom Fungi; phylum Basidiomycota; class Agaricomycetes; order Auriculariales; family Exidiaceae; genus Exidia; species Exidia glandulosa. The sequence goes on along the minus strand of KV426171.1, from coordinate 46,188 downwards.
CGCGCGGAGTACCCGACGTTGCCGGAGATCAACCTCAAGAGCATCGTCCTCGCTAACGGCCTAACCGAGCCGCTCAGTCAGTTCGAAGAGCTGCCTGAGTGGGCGTGTGAGAGTGAGTGGGCCCTGTGGGATACGGATTCGAAGGAGTGCAAAGACTTCCGCGCGATGGTACCCGCCATGCGCCAGCTCACGAAGGCGTGTTACGCCTCGAACTCGAGGGTAGCGTGGTAAGTATGCAGCTGATTCTTGCTGCGCTAAGCGGTGTGACTATTCCCTGACACGGCTCCTAGCGTGCCAGCCGGATTTTACGCCTTTGGCCGCATGTATGGGTGCGTCGATCTCTAGTCATCGCCCGCTCGAATAACCTAAGCTCAATCACTCGCAGTGTGATCAGGCAAACCGGCCTGAACCACTACGATGTTCGCCGAGAATGCGAGGACACAGAGAGCGGCACCTGTTATCCGGAGCTGCGGCTCATCGATGCATACCTGGACAGGACGGACGTCAAGCTGGCACTCGGAGCATTGCCTGACCGGGAGTTCAAAGGTTCATTTATATCTCCACATTTCCCGTCGCGAGGCTGATGCGACTTAGGATGTAATATGGAGGTCAACCAGAAGTTCCACTTCCAAGGCGATGTAATGAAGAACTCTGCCCGTCTCGTTCCGGACTTGCTGAACGCCGGCATTCGTGTGTTGGCCTATGTCGGAAACACAGGTGCGCATTCCACAGCAGGTTCATTAAATGGCTGTATGAGGATCTCATATAACATGGGTAGACGCCGTGTGTAACTGGATGGTAAGTCCGGACGTCCCCGCAACATCCGAGTCTGTGGGTCGTCGACTTATGTAACCTCAGGGAGTGGAGAAGTGGATGGAGAAGCTGGAGTCGAAATTCCAGGTCGAGTTCGCGCTCACGCGACGTGTTCCTTGGTTCACGAAGGATAGTAAGCTAGCTGGATCAGTACGTGCAGCTGGCGCAGGCGCAGGCGAATATGCGTTCGTCAAAGTCCACGACGCTGGGTACGTTCATCTGCTCCGTGAGAGCATAATGGAGACTGAAGTGTAACTACTAGGCACATGGCGCCGTACGACCAGCCTGAGGCGACGTTGGACCTTATCCAGAGGTGAGTGATTACGACGTTCTGAGTCGGACATCCGCGGTATCTGAACACAACACTAGATGGCTTGCAGACGAATCACTCGTGTAAAACAGTTCTTGATAGTCCATGGCACAGCGCATCGTCTCGTACGGGACTCGTCCGTTCGGTGAGATGACCCTTTTGCGCCGGCGCGAAAAGATACGAGGGAGTTACATAGACGTGCTGCGAACGCTCTGTGTCTTCGTACGACCAGCGTTCCGCTTGCGCGGCGAATGCGGGTATGGCTTTGCACGAGTGGCACGGCGCGGACGCGCACAGCCTTATGCTAGTAATCGCGATTAGATCGAGCCTAAGAAGATTCTCAGGAGGATCGACGAATCAGCAAGGCTACGTATTAGAGACAGTTTAGAGAATCTCAGTTACACCAGTGGCTATAGTCGCAAGCCTGAGCCTGTCACAAAGTCTCAGGCGATTTGACGCATCTCGGAGCTTGCAACTCGATCCAACTGACTCTCGCGGCGTTTCATCGAGATCTCATCGGGAGTAGCATAGATTATGGGACGCTGACGGTTCATAAGGACGTGGAATGGGATTTGAAGGAAGGCACATTTCAATGGAGAGCTGTTGTTGTGCAATACATATCTGGATACAATTATCAGTCAAGCCGGTCACATGTGGCCGGGCTGCAGCTGGCGTCGCGCTTGATCAGCGCCAGCATCTAAAAGAGGAAATGAGCGGCTCGAATCGTGCGTAATGGGCGTGGGGTGCAACTCACAGAACCTCGTAGTACTCGACAAGCACCTCCTCCCCCGCATATGGGAAAAGCGCTCCATTGAGATGCGCCGCAGCTTTACCAGGGACGCGATGCCCGTCCACCATCCCGATTGCATGATATAGTCGTTCTCCCGCAGGCTCTACGCCGCCTTCGACGAGTCTTCTGCCGACTGGTGTAACGCCATGACTTGCCGATACCCATTCCATCCGGGAGCCGTCGAATGGGACGAGGAAATAGTCCTTGTCCCAGAGGTACTCTTTCCCGCCGTACGACCATCGTACAGGTGGGATAAAGCCCTCGACGACCTTACATGGGTGGAGACCGCCCTCAAATGGGACGAGACCGAGGAACACGCGTTCTCCAGCCCTGCGATTGGGGTTGTGTGAGATTGTTTCCGCACCGCGCGGGTGGCACGCACACGTCTGTGCAAGGAGGCCAACCAGTGACCGACTGAGGGGGGATGGTCTGGTTGCTAGCAAGCTTTATTGCGTGTGCTGGCCCGCCAGGAGCGACAGCCTGCAGCACTGGGTGAGGCGATGACGCCCGCGACGATGACTTCATCTTCGAGTCCGAACTTGGGCGCAGGCCATTCTTGTGGTGGTTGTGCGAATGCACGGTGCGAGTGCTCTTGTGATCGTGAACTCCAGTGCCCATGGCTTGAGTAGTGAGATGGTGGTGGGCAAAAGACAAGTGGAAGCGCTGGAGAAGCCGCGCCACCGTCCAAGCATGGGCATGATCACCCGCGCATTTACTCGTTACGGAATCGCCGGAAATGCACTTTCACCCCAGCTCCCACTGCATGCCAGCAGGATGGAAAGGTACAGTAAAATTCGTGGCAGGGACACAGCGTCTGGAAATGGTCAGGAATTCGAAGCTCGTCGACAGTACCACCTAGATCTCCTCTTGAGCGAAAACTGCTCAGACCACAACGGTATAATATACGAGTGGAACCTATGTAGCGGCAGGCGGAGCGTTTTAATGACGGTCAGAGCCCAGACTCTCTGAAAGAGCCCGAGCCGGACATCGCGACGGTACTTGAACGCGCTCGCCTTGAGATGCGCGAGCGCCGTCAGGCTGTCCAACGCGAGGTGCGGTACCCAGAGAGTACCATGAAGCTCCAGATAAATGCCGTTTGCGCTGCTGAACGCTCGGGTGACGGGTCGAGGGATATACGGCGTCGGTACTCGACGACATCGACACAAGTCCTGTGAAATACACCACGAAGAAGTTATCGATGTCGTCGAGAGATACGCCAAACGTGACTGTAGACGTACGTCGACCGGGTGTGGAAGATGCTTTAGATGCTGCGGTCGAATGTGATAGTGTAAAGCAGAGGCACATCGCGCGGAGTTTCTATTGTATCGGTACAGAAGTCACAAGCGTTCCTAATTCTCATTCTCCTTGTCAGCTCTCGCCCTCTTCAAGTTCCTATCCTCCCTTTTCTCCTCCCTTTCTGCCTCCCGCGCGCGCTTCCCGTTCAGCTCGGCCAAGTTTCGCTCCACCCTCAGCGCGACTTCCGCCTCCCGCTGCTCCGCGACTTTCTCCTTGACCTTCTTCGACTTCCTCTCGTCCATCTCCAACAAAGCGTTCACTCGTTCTTCGTCTTTGATAGCGCGTTTGGTGGCAATACATCGGTCTTCGAGTGCGCGTGCGGTAGTAATATCGTCGTCGTGGATTGCGCGTGCGGTATTGAGAGTCTCATCGTCTTCTTGCTTGCGCTTCTTCGCGAGTCTAGCGTCGGCGCGCAGACGTTGTCGGACGAGCTGCTTGTGCTCATCGACCCACGCCCTCAGCTCCGCACTCGCATCGCCGAGCACCGCGTCCATCTGCGCCGCGCGCTCGACCGTTATCGCCTCGTCTTCGCGCGCATAGCGGGTCTGCGCCTCCTCAAACCTGGCCTCATCATCCTCGACCGTGGCCGCTTCCAAATCTTCAAGCTGCTCCCAGAGTGCGCGAAATTCGTTGTCCTTGGCCCTCAACATCTTACGGATCTGAACGGCGCTCTGTCAGGCACCGCTAGCTCCTATGTAGACAGCATGACGCACCAGCTCCAGACGTTCGGCCAACGCATATAGCTTGTTAGACATGCTCGAGTGCAATGACTGCAAGAACGAAGAGCGACGGTGGGAGCGAAGTCGAATGTGTGGCCGTCCCCGGATCGCCCTTTGTTTACAATCTCGGGAGTCCGGAACGGGTGCATCCGCAGCTCCGTGACTGCGCAGTCAATCCAAATCGGGATGCATTTAGGCACGAGTAAAGAATTCAGGTCGAGTTCGACGGATGTACGAGGGGAAAATGATAGTAGATTTTTCGATAGCATGATACATGTATGTAGCGATTTGATGAGCGAGCGAGACAAGAGCACGACGGGAGACAGACGAAAAAAAAGGAAGAGCAACTCTACTGGACGATCGAACACATTTCCTCCACATCCGCACGAGACTATTATTCTTCATCTTCGAAGCGTAGTACCTGTGCGTCCTCGTCGACGGGGACGTGTCTATAGCCACGCCGCCGAGAGGAGCGGAACGTGTTGTCGACAGCGAACGGCAGCTGTATTGATCTGACCCAATTCCACGCGATGCCGGCCACGCCGATGAGGAACCACGGCACGGAGGCCAACGTCGATAGGGGCCCCGACTCTCTGAAGGAGTTCGAGTCGGGCAGGCGAATTGCGCTGCAATGATGATGAGCGTTAGTCAAAGATGGATAAGCGAGCTCAGAGTCGACGTACCCTGGACCATACATGCTCCGCTCGTAGAAGTAGTACGCGGCGAAAACGGTGGACGAGATGATGATGAAGGAGATAAAGATCCAGAAGAACGCGCCGTGGCTGCTCGGGCCCGGACAGCGATGTTGAACGCCTCGGTCTGGCCGATTGCCGCCGTCGCACTCAGAATGAGGTATCTTCCTGTACGCCGTCCGCTCCCACCAGAACTCGTCGTTGCCCGGACAGCTATCGTCGTTCGGAAGTGGCGATGCCCCTGCTACCAACACGCATTCCCCGTTCTCGCGTATATGGTTGAATTCACTGAGCATGGGGTTAGCGCAACATGGGGCGCGGCGGCGAAATCACTGACCATTCGAAGTCGGCAGGGGTGCACGCGCACGTCTCGGTGATGTTCGGCGCAAGCAAGGAGTTGCCGACATAGCAGTTGCGGTCGCGGATGCGGCGATGGAACAACACCTGATATGGTCAGATACAATGAACAGACCGCACGAGAACCACGTACCCGCTTGCCAAAGAGACAACGCTCCTCACGCTCCTCGCTTGGACTCCAAAGCTCGAAGTCGTCCTTGCCAGGGTTGTCAGTGTCCATGTGGCCTAGAAGAAAGGACGTCAGACGCGCAACCCCCACGAATTCGAGTACAACGTACATTGCCGCTTCGTCACCTGCGAAAAGTCGAGATGAACCGCGACATCGTGGTTAGGCTGGCGCGAGTAGTGTCCGAGCAAGATGAACCGACGACTCGTGTCGCTCGAGATCGTAACGATGCTCTTAACGCGCATCTTGTCGTTCGTAGTGAACTGATATTCCTTCCACGTCTGGCCCTCGTTCAGACTGTACACGACGCGGTCGGTCGGCGCCTCGTCGTTGGCGAGGACGAGCACGGAGCCCGAGTCGCCGAATTCCCATAGGTGAGCATCCTTGCGAATCTCTTCCCATGTGAAACCACCGTCGCGCGACAGGAAAGTGTCTGAATCCGTGTATCCTGCGAGCTTGTCGCCGACGTTGCCCACAGCCATCAGGAGACCGACGACGGAAGGACTGCTGTAGGTAGCGCGGACGTCAGGGCGTTCAGTGAAGCCGTGCAGTTGCAGCGAGCATTTCTGTGACTACATTAGTCAATGTAGTAGAGGCGCTGTTGGCTACGCACCACATCCTTGCACGGGTACTCCTGCCCAAGCGAGTCCTTTACCGGCGGCGTCAGCGCCTTCCACGAGCCACCTAGCAAGAGTGTGAGTCTCCGACGGGCACTGAAGAATCCCTAACGTACCATCGTTATGTGTAATACGCGTCTGAATCTCCTTGCGCTTGTCAATGCCAGCAGACTTGGCGTTCGAGACGACGTTGATCAGCGCAATGCCGTCGACGCCGATAAGCTTCTCAAAGTCGACGTAGCCCGCATGGTTTCGGTTCACGTACTCGGCCGACACAGTGTAGTACGTGCCGTTCGAGTTGGACTTCATGATGTTACCCCACTCGACTTGTTCCATGTCGTTTCGCGTGAGGAGCAGGAACACGGCGTCCGTCGAAGACTCCAGGATCGTGTACGCCTACAGCATACGGTGGTCAACAACAGACCGCGACGACTGACTCAGACGCACATGGTTCTCTAGACGCATGTTGGGAGGGAAGAGACCAGCCGCGAAGGTGCGACCGTCCAGTGACACCTGCAGCGCCAAACCGTTGGCATTTTGCGGGAGCTGCTCAGGTGTATCAGTATCAGCGCGGGCCACGACAGACGACACGCGGACGAACCTGAGCAACGATCAAGTACTCTGAGAACTTCGCAAAGCCAACGATATTGTCGAAAATCTTCTGCGGCTTGGCGTAAAAGTTGCCACCGGCGATGAACTGCAGCGGGTTATTGTCCGGACGGAAATGTTCCTGCGAGCCCTTCTTGTCGCGATAGCTCTCGCACAGAATAAGTTCCTCGTCAATCTTGAGGTCCTTATCGCGCGCCCAGCTACACGTGCGCACATACGTGTCGATGGAGTCCCACTCGCGTCCGTTGTTGGTCGTGTACCATGCGCGCGCGTGACAGTCCTTACCCGGACAGCCATACGCGCCTGTCCAGATGAGCCAGTCGTTGCGCTTGGGGTGGAACGCGAGTACGGGGATGCGCATAGTGTTCGGCGGCGCAGGGGCCGTGAAAGCTACCCAGTTGCGGCCCTGGTTCGTGGTGTACATCATCTTGCGCTCCGCGCCGATGAGGTATCCGCGGTCGTTGGAGTATGGGTGCATGTAGAAGCCAAGCCACTTCCCCTCCATCTGCTGCCACGTGAAGCCTTCGTTCGACGATTGCCACACGATGCCGTCTTCTAGTCGTACAAGGATAGTCTGCACAAAACGTCAGACTGGACAAGACACGACCGCGCTAAATACTTGCCTTCGAGTTCTTGAAGAAGGCGTGCTGTACGACAAGGCTGTCGAACTCGAACTACGAGACGGTTAGCGTTGGACGAACCACACAACTCCCGCGTACGCACAGTCTGATGCGAGACCGAGCCTTCAGGCAGTTCTGCCTGCGAACACGGCTTCTCCTTCTTCGCGTCCTTCGGGTTGTTGCCAGGCTTGCAGGTGTTGCCAGGGATGAGACGCCATCCGCTGGAGCCCATGTACATCTCTTGGTGCTTCTCCGCATCGCATGAGTTGGGAGGGATTGGTTCGGGGCCCATGGGAACGCAGTTGTCGCCGCTCCGAACGTAGTTGTAGTCGCTGTCGCACGGTCAGCAACATAAAGCCCGAACGACATATACGACGCACCACTCATAGTCCTCGTCTGAACAGTCGCACCGATCTTCGTGCTCGACGGGATCGTCAAACTTGCCGCCGACGTAGCAGTCCGCGTCGGGCTTCTTGCGCGTGTACCACTGCTTGTGGCCCATGAGGCACTCCTTGCCCTTCATCGAGCGCGCTCGCCACGTCTCCATATCGCTCTGCGTGCACTGACGACTTCTCGACGGCGCAAAGTCGAGGCTGATCGCCACATACGGCTTGCGGTCCTTGACCCTCGCGCGGTCCATTTGGCCGATGAGTATGAACTGCTGCGATGTCGAGTCGGGCAGCGTCGTGAGCACCTTTGCGCGCACGGGATAGTCGAGCTTGATATCTTTCCACGTCGCGCCGCTGTCGAACGAGTAGCGCAACACGTCCGTCGGCTTCTCGTCGTCGACGATTAGGAGTACAGCACCCTTGTCACCGAACTCGTACTTGTGCGCGCCTTCGTGTACGCGCTTCCAGCTGAGGCCCGCGTCGGTGCTCAGGAACGTGTCGCACTGGTCGTACGGTTGCAGACGCGAGCCGACGGAGCCGACGCCCATCACGAATCCAGGCGCGGTGCTTGAGAAGATGCGCCCAAAGTTGTGCGGAGACGTGACGGAGTAGAGGTGCAGCGAGCACTCGGCGCCGGTACAATTTGGGTCCTTGGGCGGCGCGAGCGGTTGCCACGAGCTGCCGTCGTCGAACGTGATGACGCTGCGCAGGGCCTTTGCCGCGCGCCCGCCTTCTACATCGCGCGCATTCGCAACAACGTTCGCAATCCCGACGCCCTCGACGCCGACGAGGTTCTCAAAGTCGACGAAGCCGTTGTCGTTCCGGTTCGTGTCCTGCAGCGACTCGACAAAGTACGTGCCGTTGCTGTTGGACAC
>KV426170.1:80311-107523 GCA_001632375.1 Exidia glandulosa HHB12029 | reverse complement strand
CGACGTTCAGTGCTACTGTGGCGACAGATAGGCCGGTAGAGACAACGCCGGAGGGCTGACGGCGAGGAACGACGGCCATAGCTAGAGGGACAGTGTGAGGGAAGGAACGGACCACAAAGTGGCTTTTATGAGGGAACATCGCAAGCGGACAGCTTGAACAAACCCGCACAGCGACGGATTGTTAACAGGGTCGACGGCACCTGTACGGGTTTGTACAACAGCGCCCATCCTAGACCCTACCAGTGTATGCGCCGAGGGCCGTTCGGGTTTGTACTGGGCGAGCGGGAACGTCAAGCGTCGTTGCCGTGGTGCACCCCTTCGCGGAATATGGCACACCGTCAGCCACCAATCGCCTTTCCGGTCAGGACGCGAAGCAAGCCAGAACTGCACAACGCCGTACTCAGCCTAATTGTAAGGCAGATCTGCCGATCGCAGCGAAGATCGGTCGAGTCTTTGGGGTAGGCTCTGTCGCGCGTCCGCCGCACCGCACATTTGGGGAATGACGCCGCTTCGAAGCATCGCGGAAGCGGAGTGTGCACAATCGGATTCGCAGGAATCGACAGACTTCCAAGACGAAAAATTCTGCAGAACACGGGGGAGGGCGGAAGGCAAGATGCGCGTTTTGCCGGTGGGTTTGCGGGTTAGATGCCGGACCTGGGAGATAAATGCTATGGTGAGCGAGGTACTGTAAGAGATTAGTATCAGATGTAAGGTCATGATAGGTAATGACCTGTGTCTTGGGGCATATGGAAAGAGATATCAAGGCTGTGCGTCGCGAAAGGCCATCCGGGATCCAGCGAAGTAAGTCGTGAAGCAGGGAATTAGAAAGAGAACCCTATCGCCATGAAACACGGCGCCAGGACGCGATACATAACTCACGCCTTCGCGAGATTCCAGTATATTCTCGTCTGGGTTCCGTATTCTCGCCTATTCCATCCTTCCATCGTACATACCTACATTCGATAGTAAACTTAGAGATCTTCGCCCGACAACCACCGATCGAGCATAGCGAGCGCCTGCACTGGCTTATCGTACGGAACCTACACCGTCGCAACAAAACAGACCATTAGCAACCCATTCAGCCCCCACAAAGCGAAGACACGCACCATATGTCCTGCAGCCTCGACAGTGGCATACGTCAAAGCCCCCTCCCGCTTCGTCAAGCCCGCCCGTTCGCCATCCACACTCCACTCGCGAAGTTCCGACGACGCGAATGAGGTATGACCCGGCCACTCGAGGGCAGTCGTCCACGCGAGGTTGCCGACCCAATTACAGATCCAATCGTACGTCCCTAAGGAAATGCGAAGTGCCAGTGTCAGCCGCGCACTTCCCCTCCACCAACCCCACCAGTGAAGAGAGAAGAGAAGCGGAAAGGAGAAAGGAAGGTGCGACTCACCGACGTATACCAAGACCCTAACGCCCCTCTGCAACAACTCCGCGACATACGCCGCGCTCCCCCTCAACCCATCCTGATCCGTCCGGAACGCGGCGCCAACTTCACGAGAACAAGACGTAAAGTTTCCAATATGCTCTGGAATGCCGAGCGTCGCGCGGGTGGACGGTTTGTCGAGGAATGTCGAGATGTGTCTGCACGAATGAGCGAGTGCAAGGAAGGAATGGCGGAAGGGAGGAAGGCAGGACGCACTTGGTCAACGGATAACACAACGTCTCCGAAATTGGGCCGTCGCACGCGCGGGAGATGTCGTACGGGTTCCGGTCTGCAAGGGAGTGAGGGCCATGTCATTGCGAGCAATTGAAACTCACCAGTTGCGCGAAACGGCGCAGAGATCTCCTGTCCGCAGAAACTCATAGCGGCACCGCACGCCATGGAGTCGTAGGAGTCTATGCAAGCTTCTTTCGCCCATTTCTTGCACCGTGGGAGCTGCGCGGAGTGATGAGTTAGTGTGTGGCGAACGGCGAGGGAAAGGGGTAGCGGACTTCACACGGCGAGTGACGTGGGTGTGGTTGACAGCGAGAAACCAGGGCGGGTGGGCGGAAATGGCAGCGAGCGCGCAACAAGTCTAAGGGTCAAGCCAGCGAATTCAAAGTGAGAAGGTGGGACGGTAGAATGCTCGCGAGCAACGGTGAAGGCGGGGAAGTAATGTGTTGAATAGATACGAAAACGGAACAGATTATCAGAATGGGAGGAATACATAGAAGGGCGGCGGTGGAAGAGATGAAGAAAGTACGAAAGCAGACGTACAGCGGCGCGCATCCGAACGCAACTCTCGATAGGCAAAATCGGGTCGACGCTGGCGTTCGTGCACACCATGTCGTAGTACGAGTACGTCATCCTATTCGAGTTAAGAAACACAGAGGAAAAAGGAAGGAAGGACGGAACGCACGTGTATGTGTCTGTGATCCCGTTCCCGATGAGGACACTCTTGAGGTTGATGGGCGTGCGGCCCTCGGCGACGGCTTTCGCGTTCGCGTCGTATACCGCGCTGGCGAAGACGGGGAGGTAGCGGCCCTACGTACGGGTTAGAGCCAAATATGGCACACGTATCCGTAGCTCGCAACTCACCCCATAGCTCTCGCCACTCATATGGAACTCCCTCCCTTCAAAGCTCTTAAACGTCTCAAAGAAGACGCCCACGAATGCCGCGACGTCCACGGCAGCTTCTTCCGTGTTGTGTACGGCTTCGCCGTGGTCTGCATAGGAGAAGCCGACGCCGATAGGCTCGTCGAGGAAAAACAGGTTGGTGCGGGTGTTCCAGCTGTACGGATTGTGTGTCGGTCCGTCGGCCGTGTGGATGTTGCAGGGACCTGCAAAGAAATTAGAGGGCTGGAGTGAAGGGACAGCTCGTCTTGGATGCACCGAGTTCCATGAATGCGCCTATAGCACTGGAGCATCCGGGGCCGCCTGCGGACAGTTAGTCAGTCAAGAGTATCAGGGACAGAATGACGAGGTTGCGCAGGAACTTGGCCCGATGTGGATAAATTCATTGGGTATGACGGGTACGGGCAGGGACGCGGTGGGAAAGACAAGCAGGTGCACTAGGACGAGCAAACCAAACTTGAATTACATACCGTTGATCCACATGAGAACGGGGTCCTTGTCGGGTTCACTTCTACTTTCAAAGAAGTAGAAGAACAGATGGCGGGCCTCAATGTCGATGTAGCCAGCGTACGACCTGGACAGCGAGCCTTATAATTAGCGGGCTCACAGCCTGAGCTGCCACACGCACGTAGCATTTCCTTCGCAGAAAGTCTTCTCGAGTTTCTTAATCCTGACGCTATGGCGCGGAAATGCTGGATGGCGCAGCGTCGTAAAACTCTCGCTCGACAGCGCGTGCAGCTCTTGCTCTGGCGCGTCAAACGTCAACGGGACTTGCTGTTGGAGCTGGGCCGCGACGCCAATGACTGCGAGCGCGCCGGCGAGTAGACGCATGGCTTGTTGGATGGGTGCGCGTGGGCGATTGGACGCTATCGGGCAGGCGGTATTTATGGACGGGAGAGAAAGGGATTGCCGGCCGGAGCGGAGTCCCGAATCGTGTGGCCCGAAAACGAAACCGGCAGTTCTAACTGTTCTCAGCAATCCCTACGCGTGCCAGTGGGACCCGCTGACGTACATAAAGGGACGCGGAGGCGAAGAGGACGAGGAATTCCTGAGATACTTCGAGAGAAAACTCAGAAAAGGACCGGCCATTCACGGAAGAATCCGATGTCTGGATCCGACATGACGCTGCCAGGCACACCTACCTACCTACCTACTTACCTACCTTCTGTTAGCGTTCCGGGTCAAACGGTTGAGTATTATCCGGACTCCGGCACGGACATATGTAGGTACATGCGAGGATACGGCATGATACGACGGATATAAGGATACGATGCTAACCCGAACGGGGCACATACTGGAATCACGAACAGTACTGTCTCCTCGAGACTGTAACGCTGAGATGCTCAAGTCCCGAGGCAGAGCACCAGTGTCGATTGACAGCGACTTTAGGGATCAGGTACCGCAACACAGTCAACCAGCGCGTATGGCACTCCAGATACCTCTCCTACATCGTTCTAGGTAATACATTGAACATAGGGGAGAGAAGTCACGATAACAAGCCCCCTGTATTGATACCAGCAGCTTACGCACTGCTTTTACCATTCCACAAAGCCCCATCGTCTTCCTCCTCCTTCTCACTGCCACACGCGGCAGAGTCGCCTTCGTCCCCAAAGTGCGGATAGATGAACACATCGGATCCGTCCCAGGAGCGCTCAAAGCCGTCGGGTAGTCCTGCAGCCAGAGCAACCTCTGCCAGAAGCGGCGTTCCTGCCGGGATGTCGATGAGGAAAGATTCGTATTGTGCGTGGCTGTCGTCATGTGTGCAAGTTTCAACTATTCCCGTGTAATCAGGATCATGTCGAGCCGGATTTCTCTCTCGCGCACCTTCTATCATGTACTTGTCGCCATCGCGCCGCATGAAGATACATATCCGAGACGAGACGTTGCCGCCTCCTCCTGCGAGCGCATATCGCACGAAAGGGGCTATGCAGTTCCAATATGGATCATCCTTCTTCGCGTTGGACTCGAAATACAACTGCGCTCGTGCAATCAACTCTTGCGGGAGTGAAGGGTTTCCAGAAACAACGGGAAACGCCCGCTTGGAGTACATCACGTGGAGCTGTTCTCGTCGAATGGTGTCCCAAACTCGTGCCAGACGGTCGGTGTCCCTGCCGTCACGGAGCTGCTCTGTCACGATGGCGTGCAGGGAGGACTCCTGAGCTTGTTGGACAATACCTGTCTCCGTGCTGTACCGACAATTGAATGAAAGGAAGACCTGACGAATGAGTAGGTAGTTCCGTCCCACATATGGTGCACTCACACGCCAGACCACCGGGACGCGAGGAGATGAATCGGCCCGAACGATGTCGTCGAAGAGACCGATGCGCGGTTCCCCGTTCTCATCGACGACAGCTGCCTCGCCAACCCACGTGAGGCCATGAACATCCTCCAAGTGGGATGACGCGTCCTGAGATGGAATGAGAACGGCAGTCTCACAAGCAGCGGGATGCAAATACAAGAATCTTGTGGGCCTGCACCTTTATCAGTCACTGTCGCTCCCGGTCACAATGACAATCTCACCAGTGTCAAAATTCTCACAGCTGTGTCTTCTCCAATCCATTCGCCGGGGCTCAGGTTTTGTACATAGTGCCGCAGAGGGAGTGTTCCTCGTAAAACGAAATGTGACAATGGCCCTCGGCGGTCCCCATCTGCTTACCTGATCTGAATACCAATTCAGGCCCCTGAGTATGGCGACCATAGAGCTGTACGATGTGAGGATGCGAGCCGCGCACAGTCCTTTCTGCCATGTCAATACAGTGGCTATCAGTATGAGACGCAAATATACTCACGACACTTTCTTTATGTTCTCGAGATAGGCAGCCCACGATTGCGACGCGCCCTGTGCAACGTTTGTCTGTGCTTTGGGCTGCGACTCGAGGTAGCGTATCACCATCAGTTGGCGTTTGACGCGAGCCGATGCCCACACGACGACGCCTTCGTCCGTCTCGCGCCGCTTGATCACGTCGAGTTTCTCTATGTCGCAATCGCGCAGACGGCGGAACTTCAAAGTACAGGCATCAGGGATTGTACTTCTACTGCTTCAACAAATAACACACCTGGCCGTCGTATTTGGAGTCTGCTGACTGTTGGATTCCATTGAGAATCTGATTCGAGCTCGGTCAAGTGTTCAGAGGAGATTGCAGCGACGTACGTGGAAGAGCTCTATCTCCCGGTCAAGTTCTGCCAGCAGTGTTTCGGCACGGTTGGGCTTGGTGATGATGTTGCGCCAAACTCGCACCAGCGCGGGGCTCTTGCTCTCGACTTCGTCGTTCACGAGCGCCTCAATCTTATGAAAAACACTTTTATGGTTCGTTAGGTCGTGAAACCTTGGTAGACGAACAACCCGTACGAGTAGAGGCGCCCGAGGCGCCGCTGAAGTGAGGTATCGATCTCGCACTCGGCGACGGCCTGGTCGATCTGGGTCGCGTACAGGTCCGCTTTCTCCACGAGCAGATACATTCCTTCGCGCTTCTTCTGAATTCCCTGCAGCGCATATGATATGTGAGAATGGTGAAGAGAGGATCGAGGAGCTTGTTCCTGTACCTCGGCGGCGGCACAGATATGCGCCGCAGAATTGAGGATCTGCTTCGCGATAGGTACGGCATCTGTAGCCGCGCCAGCAATTTTGAGTGCTACTGTGGTAGCAGCTAGGCCATTAGAGACGCGGGCGGAGGACTGACGGCGCGACATGGACGGACAAGGCTATGTGGGGGTCTGTCAGAAATACCTGTCACGGACAGCGACTTTAAACACATGCCCCACACCTTGTAATGGCCTCCGCGTAGACAGTTCGGTTGCGGTGCGTGGCATGCGTCACAATAACCGTGCGGGTCTGCAACTAAACCCGGTTAACGTGGTGCTAAACACGCCTGGGCTTGGGCTTGAAGACTTGGTTTGACCAGGCTATTACGAGCCTTGATCTTTTGCTACGCTACAGTCCTTGGGTATCCTTCGTGTAGAGGATGGGATGCGGAATCCACAAGGATATTGAATGAGGGTGCACGGCCGCGGACCATGTTCTTATCAGCAAGACAACACTAGTCGCATTCCCGGTCAGGACGTGATGCAGTGGAAAATTACCACAGCACCGGTACGCGGGATTCAGACATGTATCCCATCTTGATACGAGCGCAGGCTCCTCGACGACGAGTTGGCAAACAAGGACTCGTACGAGCAATCGGGGTCTTTGAGCCACAGAGAACGTATGCGAACAGATAGCCTGGCGATGCGCTGCAAGTACTGCACGTCGATGGGCGTGCGTCAGGCTGTAGGGAAAATGCTTTTCTCCGCGTTACAAGTTGTCCGTCGGGTAACCGGGACATTGCCAGAAAGTAACGACCGGGAGTCGATGAGTACCGCGAAAAGTCATGGTCAGGATCAGGTCTGATACACATAGCACAGCATGGAGGTTGATCGGTAACAGTCGTCGCAGGCGAGCGTGAACGAGAACTACAGGGCGCGTGGGCGAGTCATAGTGAGGCATCCGTACAGGAGAGTGCATCCGGGCGCAACTCTCGATAGGCAGGATTGGGTCGACGTTCGCGTTCCTTCGAATTGCATCGTACGTAGTACGAGTAGGCCATTCGACTCAGCACGTGCAGCAGGAACGGAGATATAGAGAGGTGGCGTGGGGTGAGCGTCAACGTCAACCAGCGGCGCGAAAGGAAAGCGTCAGCAATCGGGGTTAAAGAAAGGCACAGAAGCAACGCCACGCGATAGGCATCTGTGATCCGGTTCCGGATGAGGAGGCTCTTGAGATTGACGAGCGTGCGGCCCTCGGCGACGGCGTTCGTGGCATACTGCGCTGGCAAAGATGCGGATGTAGCGGCCCTACGTGGCGCGTCAGCGCAAAGTACGATACGGAAACTAGTAAGTGGCAAGATCAAGCACTTCCTAAGGTTTCCAGACTTACAGTATCACGCCCCCGACACAAATGGAAGTGCAACGCACGAACGCCGGACGTCCAGGGCAGCTTCTTCGGTACACTGTACGGCCTCGCCGTGGTCTGGATGGAGAAGCAGTCGCCAAGGTGGAAGGAGAGACTGGTGCGGTGTGAATGTCATAAGATTTATAAAGTGTAGGGCAGGTTGGATGGGAGGACGCACCGAGTTCCATTGCTGCACCTACCGGGCTCGAGCGTCCATGTCCGCCTGCGGACAGTCAATGACGTCAATCGTAGTAGGAAGTAAGTAATGAGAGATTGTAGTGAGAAGTAAGCGTAAATGGGGATGTAGGAGCGTCGACCCGGTATGCGGAAAATCGGGAGAGCATGCACGGACGGGGAGAACGGCGTACACGCCCAGACAAAGACGAAAACCATTTATCCCCCCGAGTACGGTGTTCTTTTCTGGATAGCTCCCGCTCGAGAAACGAGAAGAAAAACAGTTGTGCGCCTCGATGTCGATGTCCAGTGTACGGCCGAGCATCATCGAACCATCTCTATTCCTCGCCCAAGGCACGCGGCGCAGATTTCTTCTCGCATAAGCTCTCTCAAACCCGTCGGTCCCGGCAATATGACGCGAAAGTGCTGGATGACGCAGGGTCTCGCGCGGCGGGCGCGCAAGTCTGGCTCTTGCACGTCGATCGTTATTGGGACTTGCTACAGCATATGAGCCGCGACGCTGGTGAAGGCGAGTGCGCCGGCGAATGGACGCATAGCTGAGCGTGTTGCTGAATAGGCGGGATTTATGGACGGAGCGAAGGAGGGCAGGAGCGGAGTTCTGAACTCTTCGACCCGTTCATGTCCCCGACCGCCACCGAGTTGAGTACAAGCGCAGGAACCGCTTCGTTCGACCCTGTGGCATGCGATACTTAACTCCTAGGACTTTGCGTGGACGCTCAAGCCTCACGCACGGCCCTGGCGATCGACCACCGCCGCGCGCATCGTGATCTATCATCTATGTCGCCCACCTCGAGCTATATAAACTGCGCCAACGCCCTATACTGCGTCTATGTACCAATGCCTCTTCATCCTTCATTTGTCCCTGTCCAACGCACCTGGCACTCCACTCAGGCTTACGTCGCAAACCTAACCCGCGGCCTGGATACGACGAGGTCGCGCTAGTGCTTCTCTAATACTCTGTGGCGCGCCTGAGCTACGGGCCCCTCACGTGATATCACAACCCGTACCGCGACCCATCGATCGTGTTGCATCCGGATCCTCGGTTTCTGCCGCTTTGAATGCTTCTTCCTCGCCATTGTGCACGTTGTACCCTTGGCGCTTATTTTCTTGACTCTTTGACAGGGCCGCTTTGCGCGCATCCCGCCCCGGTCACGCACCCTCGTGACTTTGACGGACAAAGCCACGAGCATTGTCCGCCGTCGCTCGAGGGGCCTGACACCATCCAGAGTCTCACTCACTCTCTAGCCCGTGTACTCAACTTCTCTGTCCTCACTCGAGCCCCGTATACGCATTATTCTGCGTTCGCTACCTTGTCATCTGCTTACCTTCATCGCTCGTCGTTCGGCTGCCCTCGTCACTCGCTTATCCTATCCTCCGAGGCCACTCGCTCACGCTCCTCGTTCACGCAGTTCTCACAGTGCAGCAGATGGGCGAAAGCAGCTCATATTGAATTCGTACGACGCTATGCGGCGGCCCGCTTTCTCAACGTTCTTGTCCAATCCCTATAGTTCCGCCGGCATCCGATACTGGGGTGATTCTGGCGTTATGGTCTTGCATAGCTCGTGTGTCTCTGCGTGTAGCGTAAGCTCAACACAACCCACCGACATGTCCGTATGCTAACTACGTCACACGCTGGTAATCTTCATCGGGACCCAGGCACGCCTTCGCGATAAACTTTGCACATACTAACTTGAAAGTACTATATTGTCGAGATCGTGACGCTCAGCCCCGAAGCGTACAGTCCTAGAGTCTCGAAGTTCCGATCAGAGGTACTGCATACGTTCCTTCGTACGTTGTTGTATATCGCACATTGAGCATGAAGGAAAGACTGCAACTTTTCGTGCCACGTACGCACGGCTTCTATCATTCCTCGCCGGCTGCGTCAAAGCTTCTTTCCCCTTCATCCGCCGTCTCGTACTCTTCGTCCTCGTCCTCCTAACTGAGCCACGCGCCAGAGTCGCCTAAATCTTCATTAGCACCCTTCCCATCTCCATTGTTGCTCTCCTCCTCCGTCTGCTCACCTTCGTCCCTAAACTGCGGATAGATGTACACATCGGAGCCGTCCCCAGAGTGTTCAAAGTCGTCGGGTAGTCCTGCAGCCCGGGCAACAGCCGTCGAAAGCGGGTATCCGGCCGGGATAAAGATGTCGAAATGATTATATTGTATGTGGGTGTTGTGATGGGTACAAGCTCCAACTATAATCATATATTCAGGATCATGTCAAGCTGAATGAATCCGGATTTATCACTCACGCACCTTGTATGATGTACATGTCGCCATGGCCCCACATGACGACACATATTTGAGATGATGTGTTCGCACCTCCTCCTGCGAGCACATGTCGTATGAAAGAGTTCATGCAGTACCACGATGGATTACCACCCTTCGTGTTTGTCTCGAAGTACAACCGCGCCCGTGCAATCAACTCCTGTGAGAGCGACAAGTTCCCAGAAATGATGGGAAACTTTCGCTTGTAGTAGTACACGTAGAGCTTTTCCTGTCGAATGCTGTCCCACACTCGCTGGAGACGGTCGGTGTGATTGCCATCGCGGAGTTGTTCCGTTATAATGGCGTGCAGGAAGGAGTCGTCGACTACCCAAGCCAGTCCTTTCCCTGTCTACCTGTCTCATATTTTCAATGAGCCATGTCCCATAAATGGGCGACATGTCCACAAAATATAGTACACGATGTCCCGGAAATGCAGATACAAAGGATGACCGGAATAGCAGCCAAGTCCTAAGGAACGTACGGCCCAAGTCCACAAAATAGACTACCTACAGACTGCAAACTTGGTGTCCGCAGACCGCAAATTCACAAACCTACTCCAAGCAACACGTCCACAAATCCCGCTATTGTAATGTCCAAAAAATGCACTTCCAACCGCCTACGTAAAGACTACGAAGCCAAGTCCTAAGAAACGCACGGCCAAGTCCACAATGTGTATGCGAAGACTTCAAATCTGGAGTCCTCGGTCCGCAGATTGAAGCACATAAACAGTACATAAACAACATATGCGGAGTATCTTTTGGACCGCGTGAAACGCAGCAGGGAAGTCTACGAAGCCGTCCCATACAGTACGAAAGATTTGAATCGAAGACCACGGACAGTCGGACCGCATCAACCGTTGACACCACTCCAAGCCCCCGTCCGGCCTTGTTGACTGCTGAGAACGTTGGAGTTGTCGTCGCAAAAGACGGCCCGGTCCCGTACCCACTCTGTGAGCGCGGCGGTGGGGACAAGCGAGGAGAGGCCGGACTGAATCGTGAAGATGCTTTGCGCGGCGAACATACGCAGATCCGCGACACGGCCGGCAAACTGGGCCTGTGCTTATCGATTGGCATCTGGTCATCGTCGGCGGCGGGGAGCATGTCGGAGTCCGCGGTGTTCATATCCGAAGCGGGACGTGCTCGGCGTGATAGATATCGCATGCCAAGGGAGTAGATGCCGACGAGACAACGTGAATTGGGCGGATGGTGAGCTCGATGTCGGAGATGGACGCGACGAGCACCTCGAACGGCAGGTCATTAAAGAGCCGCACCGTGTCAGTGACGTCTAGGTGCTGGAGATCCGCGGCGAAGAGAAAGCCGCTAGCGATTGCGAGCGCGTGGGACTCAACGCCGATTGTTCGTCGACTGGCGCGGAACGCGACCGTACGACGTTCTTGGTCTGTTCCGGTGACCTCGGGCAGCGACTCGATAATATCGACAGGCACGTCCCTGCGAGACTTGCGCTCGCCGCTGGGAACTGAGGTTGATCGCCGTGACTGCTGTCGTTTGTTGCGCAGTCGGCGCCGATACGAGCAAATCCGGCGCGAGTGAACGTCGCTGGTGGCCTGTCCGGGTCACGGGGTTGAGTTCTACGAGAATGACTAATCACGAAAATGAGAGGACATACGGCGGTGCAAGCTTCGAGACGAACGGCCAGTGATCGCAGGGCGTGCAGCGGAAGTCGACGAGAGGGATGAGCGGCAAGGCGAGACATCTACGCACAGAACACGCGTTCACAAGGGACGCACGCAACTGAAGAGGAGAGACTTACAAGTCGTCCACGCTCGAACAAATCGCGTGATATGAATCACCGGCGACAGCAACAGCGACCGACGAACGTGCCGCACCGAAAGGCCCCGAGGTGCACAAATCTGTGCGAGCCTCGAGTCCTATCGTCCCAGTGCACAAATCTGTGCGAGCTGGTGCGACGGCGGACACGTCACGGTCGGTACGCAAGGCGGCAATCCTTCTAAGGCAAACGGTGAGTCAAAGCACGACGGCGGCGCGAAGTTGCGTGAACCGCGACTTACCTACGACAGGAGCAACATGACGATTCGGTGGGCGCCGGTGTGGGCGAGTGCGGCGGCGGAAAATGGGCGAGTGACGCGGGTCGTGAGGGAAAGAGGGCAAGGGGCGTTTAGAGCTCCGACCAACCGCGCGTTCCCAATCGAGAATCGCGTCGTGATCCGGATCACGGGTCCGAAACAAATCTCCACTCCTCGTGTAAGTGCCCAGGACATGCACTTGACAGGTACTCGAAGTAGTTGAAGGATTGAACCTGTTACGCTGTATATATGTATGGGTTTAGCGTGAGCGACGCATCAAGAGCAGGGCGTCTGGTCCCGACGGCTGGGATTCAGGGCAGATCGCCATGTGCTAATAAACGAGGCGGTGCAAGTTCCACGTTGCGTGAAGAATCCCTGACCATTGAGTGTCCTTCGACAGACTTCTTCTACTGTGGCACTGAACCTCAGATATGCAGTGAGATCTTTTGTAGCTTTGTAGAATAGGGGTGGGTATGCTTAGGTCTGGTACACGCAGCCGTCGATGGTTCGTGCTGATCATAACACGTCGCGCCGACCTCTCGGCTCACAGATGCCGAGCACGTATCAGGTTTATAGACGCGTGCTCTGACTCAATCGGACTCGAGCTCCTCTTAGCAGTGGCGGTGGACTCAGTACTCAGTACTCAGATTGAGTCTGCTGTTTTGGGCTCGGAGCTGTATGAACCGTGGAGGACGCGCTCAACGGTCGTGCACCCGCGTTGTCTATTACGGCAGATCATCAATCATCACCCGCAGCATTGTTGCGTGGCATCACTGATAGAAATAGAGCTAAGAGAGGCTAAGAGTGTCGTTTTCGCAGACCTGTAAAGACGTCAACCCCTGAAGGAGGGCCTGTATAGAGGCCGGCTTGGGGTCCAGACTGCTGTAGTGAGGAAGAGATAATAGTGCATCCTTACGTGATGCAGTCAGCGGACGCGTTGCGAGGCGTTGGAACGGTCTGTTGGTATACTGACGCGTTGCGCCGAACTCTCGGTTCACAGGCACAAGTTGTCTCGTGTGCGTCGTCCAGGCGTCGTCTGTCTCAAGTCCCACCCTCCTCACGCATGCTGGGGCACAAACTCGAAACTTGGTGCTCCCACACCGCAAGTGCAGTCTCATCTGTGCTTTCCCTGCCTTACTTCTGCATACCTCATTCCGAATTTTGTAGACACCTGATGCTTGATAGTTGACGTACAATATGGACCTTCTCTATTCCCAATATCCCGCCTTGTATTTTGCAAAGTAATAATACAGATTCAAGTTGGCGTGAGCTGGTCAAGGACCTCGAAGACCGTAAAAGCGGACACGATACACGAGCTTCCTAAAGCGGGGTAATCCTGAATTTCGCATTATAAATACTCTGAGCTGTATAATCCAAGACTGGTGCCGTCTGTGAGACTTGCGTCGAGTTCTGGCGACCGAGTCGGAGCTGAAACGCTCCCCGAACTTGGCTCGAACTCGCTACTCTTGGCTTTCGATGCCCTGGCGCCGGTGTACCCGGCACAGATTTGTGCGATACACAGGCTGCGTACAGATCACTAGCCAGGTACCTCGCGAGCTCGCACAAATTTGTGCACTCGTGTGTACTCTGCGCGCGCGCAAGGCCTGTCTCGTGTCGCCGCCAGCCGCGCGCCGCGACCGCGATTCGATGGGTGCGTTATCTACACACGCCGCGGCCGTGCAAGGCTTACTCCATCGATAGTCTAGCACTCGCGGGCTCTCGGTGCGCGTGCCGTGCGCGCGGTGCCCTGCTCGCGTTCGCTTCCCTAGTCGCGCCATCACCGCCCGCCGGTGTACCTCGCACAGATTTGTGCAGTACACCAGCCGTGCGCAGTCGGCCAGGCCACGTCCCCGCAAGCGTGCAGAGATTTGTGCATTTGCGGGGCATGTCTTGCCCGCAGCGAGCGTCGTTGCGCGACGGAGCCGCCGCTCGGGCGCGCTCTACATACGCGTACGCCACGCGCAAAACTAAGCTATGATCTACGTACTCACATTCAGTTTATTTTATCAGGCGTTCAGCATACGAATATCTCGCAGTCGTGCGCCACTTTCGCCGGTTTCGCGCGACACTTGGTCTCGTTTTCTCTTGCACGCTCCTTCGCCTCTTGCATATTCGGCTCGGCCTCCGCTGACCCACTCGACGACGATGCCCAAACGCCCGTTTCCTCTTGGGAGCGTCTCACATGCTGGTAACTTACATCCAGTCTGCTTCACCTTGCCTCTCAAGCTCACTGCCGACGATGTTCTCTTTAGACATCGAGCCGCACTCGACGACCCCCGCGGTGAGCTCGAGCTAGGATTCGCCGGTCTTCCTTGGGTATGTTGCCATCGTGACCTACATATCGCGGGCCTGATACCCGTAGCTTCGCCATGGACACACCGAGCTCGACACCTGCAGTGTGATTAGGAGCTTCAAGGTCGGCGCTGTGCAAGGAACCGTTCTGGTCCGGCCGTGGCGGCCATATTGTACGTCTCTCCCTTACTCCACTCGCGCGCGCACACACACACACACACACTCCCACAGTAACTCAGACCTGCTCACAATCTGACGCAGCGAGCCGAGTACATCGCCACCGACATCCGCGTTCCAAAATGCTGCGGCGGTGCTTAGGATCATGGCAGGCTGAGCCTCGCCGACGTGCGCCTCGGATCGTCAACCCGTCCGGGCATCACACGGTGAGTCTGACGCGTCGTTTGCCCTTTAACACCGGCACCTACAGTCCCGCAGGTCTACGACCTCATCATCGCTCTTCGCAATATTTCATGACCGCCAGCCCGTCCCCGGTTCCGAGTGTCTCTCCCCGGAGTGCTTCTATCACACTCCGTTCCCCTTTGTTATTGTTCTCGTACAAAGCCTGTCTCATGTACATACCTAGACTTTACCTAGATTGTGCGTGAGACACAAGTCCAGGAGCTCGCTGTGCCTTGGTCGATATCTGTATGTGGTGCCGTTGTACGCACGTTGCCAGACCTCGCGAAGCTATTGTCTATTACAATGGTCTGGTAAACCTGTGCTCGTGCACGCAGTGGTGACCACCAGAATATACTTACGACTGTTGGGTCTGACCACCCTCCAATCCTTTCTTTCATTCGCGAAGGTCAGTCTCTGAGAGGAGAGTACTGAGTCCTACCCGCTTCACTTACCTATAGCCTGTACGGTGTGAAAGTCAGCAGCAATTTTCTCTGTCTATCCTAAGCTACTACCATATGTGGTACTTGAGTTATTATATTTTGAGGACATTGTGGTCAACCAAATTTGTGGGACATGGTTCATCGGAAATGTGGGACAGGTAGACAGGGAAAGGACTTGTCCGGGTATCCGGTCGTCGACTTGTTCGACAACACCTGTCTCCTCGCGGTACGAAAAATAGGTCCAGAGAAGAATCTGAATGATTAGTCCAGAGGTCCGGCCCACACAGGTGTGTACTCACACAGTGGTAGATGGCCGGTACTGTAGAAGGTGAGTGATTAGGACCGGCCCGAACGATGTCGTCGAAAAGACCGATGCACGGTTCCCCATTCTCATCAACAATTGCTGTATCCCCGACCCAGTTGAGACCGTGAACGTCTGCCAAGTGAGCCGAAGCGTCCTTGGTGGAATGAAAACGGCTGTCCCACACTTAGTCGACTGCACGCACGAGAATCTTGTAGGCCTTCTGTGTGTGAGTTACGCTTCTCGTGTCAGGATAACAACCGCACCAACCGCAGACGCTTCACCGCATCCTCTTCACCACCGGTGTCTCCAGCTCGCAAACAACGGAGATAGAAATCCAAGTCCATTGTTCCTGGGCCTGAGGAAGGAGCATAAAATTAGCATTACGCACATACGCGAGATAACACCGAGGTTTGACCAGATTTGAAAACAGCTTCGGGACCACGAACATGCCGGCCGTAAAGCTGCGCGATGTAGCGGTGTGAACCGCTAATCGTTCTTCGGGATGACTCAGAATTACGCAAGTAATGAGCCAGCCTGTCACTTACGATACTTTCTGGATATTTTCGAGGAACTCGTTGTGAGGGGCTGAAAGCGACTGCCGTCTCACAACGGCGTTGGTCTCGCTAGGAGTCACGGGCTCAATGTGGCGGACGACCATGAGTTGGCCATCGACACGAGCAGATGACCACACAATGACTTCCGTGTCGGTCTCGTGCTTGCGAATGACGTCGAGCTTCTCCACGTCGCAGTCGCGCAGACGACGGAACTTTGAAGTATCAGCTCGGTTTCTCTGAGGGGCATACACGAGAAACGCACCTGGCCATCGTAAAGCGCGTCCTCCGCAACCGCACGCGCAGTGTCGTCGACTGTGAGGCTCAGCTGGATCCCGGTAAGAAGCTACACGGACGTCAGAGAGTGCACGAGGCGAGAAACGAAGACCTACATTGAAGAGCGTCATCTCCTGGTCCAAATCTGCCGCAAGCACCTCGGCGCGATCCGGTTTGGCGATGAGCTTGTTCCATACCCTCACAGGGTATTTCTTCCGACCGGCCTTCTCCTCGAGCAGCGCCTCGATCTTGACGAAGACACTGTAAAGTATGTGGTCAGGCATAGGCTGTATCCGTCCGCGGGGAGCAGGACGAACGAGAGCAAACGTGCGAGGCGGTGTTGAAGCTGAGGGTCAAGAACACGACCGGCGACGGCAATGTCGATCTGTGTCGAGTACGCTTCTACTTTCCGTATCAGCGCGTACATTGCCTCTCGTTTCTTATGAATTCTCTGCGGCATTCGTGTTAGTTCTGGTGCACACATGGACCTCTGCGACACTACCTCGGCAAAAGCTGATATGTGCGCCGCAGAGTTTAAGATCTGCTTGGCGATAGGCACGGCGTCTGTAGCCGCGCCAGCGACGTTGAGCGCTACTGTAGCCATAGATAAGCCGTTAGAGACGAGGGCGGAGGGCTGACGGCGCGAAACGACGGCCATGAGAGCGGGCGGGACAGTGGGAGGTGGGATCAGTGAGATGGACCACACACAGGCTGGTAGCGTTTATCAGAGCAGGCTGCGATCACGAGGTGGACAGCCTCGACAAATCCGTACAGCGACCGACTGCTTGTTAGCAGGGTCCGCGGCACCTGTACGGATTTGTACAGCAGCGCCCACCGCGCCGAGGACCGTTTGGGTCGGTACTGGGCGTATGGCGGGAGCTATAAGCGTCTCTGCACTGGACAGACCCGAGTTATACGTCCTACACGGTCGCAAATCCAAGCTATCGGATCCGGGTAGCCTTCCCCCACAGAACATGGGACCAAGTAGCTCTGCTGCAACACCAGTAGACTCGGAAGAGATGCTGTATCCGCCCAAGCACATGTTCCGAGAGTCCGAATCTGGCCAACTAATTCCTGAGTCGTTCAGCAACACATCGGAGCCGACGGAATGTGATCGGTTCACCGTGACAGTACGCGTAGAGCCTGAGGTTGATGTGCACGGCCCTACACGCCAATGCGGCACGTATCACGTCGATGGCGGCGTCAAGCTGGACATAAGGTGGTCTCGTAGTTTACGAGTTGTGAGGATGTTGCCAGGGAGGAACGTGTCGGCAGTCACGTCGAGGTCAAGCCAAGATCGTATTATCAAGAGCAGCATTCAAGTCAAGTCGATAGAGAAGAACAACGGACGAATTGTCAAACACGCCCCGCCCATGCTTCTGTTACGCGAGCGCGCGTGAACGAGTGAACAACATCTGCACAACCCGCCCGCCCGGTGCACTGGCGCTCTCTCCGCCGTACAAGTTGACGGCGGTACCACGAGCCATAGTGACCCAGTACCGGCCCATTTGTTGTCCCGTCGGAGCTGCGCGGGAGGCAGAGCAGTAGCGAGTGAAGCCCAGAGGTTGAGAAGGACCCCAAGGGAATCTAGTAACGACTCCAAATATTGGTGTGCATGTGGGTCTCGCGAACGACGACGGCGTATCGCGTAGAGAATGGTGGAGGATCGAGTTCATCGTATTAATGATGTGCGCATGGATGAAAGGAATAGACGAGGCCGAACGGAACTAGGAGGTGGGACGGGAGCGGGTGGTGCAAGGCTCGTGAGCAATAGACGAATGTGGGGAAGACATACGTTAGGATAGGAAGCGAAAGAGCAAGAGAAGTATCCGCGGCGACGCAAGGGCAGAACATAAGTGGAAGGTGCGAGCGATACGCAACGACATAGCGATGAAGGAAGGAAGGAAGAAGGAGCCAACGAAAGCAGTAGCAAGGGACGTACGTTGGCGGACATTCGCCCGCACGTACTCATGGACAGGATGGCTTTGACGCTTGCGTTGGTGTGTGTACCACGAGCACTTCGCCGTCCAGGGACGATACCGCGCGGTTGAGCAAGACACCGAGCGATACGAAGTGTCAGCCGGAGCGTGACGCGCCTATCGCCCTTCAGCAACCCGGATATTCTGCGCACAGGAAGCTACGTCGATGGCGGGTGCGCGTAAGAAGTGGATATAGGAGACGTGAACAGGAAGCTGGACGAGTACAATGGGAAAAGAGGACGCTGCGCGAGGAAGAACAAGAACGAAGAATGCGCCTAACGACAGCATCCTTGCTGTTCTCGAAGACGCAGAAGAAGAATTTCAAGTGCAGCGGGCTGAGTGCCGCGTAGTCCGCATAAGACCCGCGACGGGCGAGCGTCGGCGCGATGCCCAAGCCGGCACGATGCGCGCACATGGCAGTCCCCTATCAGAAATTCTTCTTGAGTTTCTTCATCCTGACGCTACGGCGGAAAAATGTAGCATAACGCAGCGTTGTAGACTTCGCGCTCGTGCAGGTCTTGCTCTGACGCATCGAACGTCAACGGGAGCTGGTGCTGCGCAGCGACGCCGACGAGGGCGAGGGCGCTAGCGAGTAGTCGCATAGTTGAGCGTGTCGCTAAACGAGAGCACAGGCGAGTACATAGCAGAGCGCGGGTGGCTGGACGGCGCAGGCAGGGTATATGGATGGACTAAAGCAGGGCGGGAGCGGAGTTCCGAAGCGCGCTCACGACTTTGACCCGTCCATGTCTCCGACCTCCACCAAGTCGACCACAACCCATCAATCGCCATCGTTTTCCCCGGTGTCATGAAACACCTGATGTTCACAACTTCTGGTGGATCTATACGCACGGCCTTGCTCTAAATGCACGCGGCCGACCAGTGGCCGACCGCGGCCATGCGCATCGTGATCTATGTCGCCTCCATCGAGCTTCTAAATTTACGCCAACACCGTAAACGCTTTTGTGTACCAATTCTCTTCAGCGTACAGGGTACACTCGGCAATATTCGCCCCCTGCGACTGTCCGGCGCACGGGGAACTCGAGCCGGTCTGTCAAGCCTACTCATTTACGCACCTTGGATACCGCGGTGCGCCTTCACGGGATCATCGGAATTGTTAATACCTCGTAGCGATGCTGTACGTCCTGGTTTCCCATCGCCACCACGCAAGCCACGCCCACTTCATTCCCTTGGCATTCGTCTTTGGCGTGTATTCTCGGGCCGCTTTGCGTGCATCCCGTCCCGTTTGCGCACCCTCGTGACTTTGTCCACCGTCGCTGGACGCGCCTCACACATCTGTCCACTTTCGCCGCTCGTCATTCCGCTGCCCTCGTCATTCGCTTATCCTAGCTTTTGAGGCCGCGCGCTGACGCTCGTCATTGGAGAGCTCCCACGTTGCAACAAATAGACGACACTATGGCGTCCGGCGCTTCCAGAGTCTGCAAGGACATCGAGCGGTGTTCACTGCTGGCGAGTCAGCAAAGCCTTTGCAAGATGCGAGTTGTGCAAGCTCTCGCTCATATCGTCACTCGTCGCTGACGCTCGGACAGACATACAGTATATCAGAACCCGTACAACATCTCGTGCGCCTGCGGCGGCCCGCGTTCGTGTCGAGTCACTATATTTCCGCCCACATCTCATACACTACTGTCGTGATAAGTATTGCACTGTGTCTTACATACATCACGGGATCAACACGAGCTACCGACATGTTCGTATGCCAACTACATCCAACGCTCGTAATCTTCATCGGGATCCAGGCACGCCGTCACTCTGAACTTCGTACATACTTACTTGCAACAATTATAGTCTCGAGACTGTAGCGCTCAGCTCCCGAAGCGTACAGTCCAAGTGAATTCGGTAGATAGTGATTTCTGTGGACTTGGACATTGCGTATCTGGGGACATAGCTGACTCTGTGTATCTACATTTTCGGGACACAGTGTAGTGTATACATGCTAGA
The DNA here is from genome assembly GCA_001632375.1 of Exidia glandulosa HHB12029. Lineage (NCBI taxonomy): Eukaryota > Fungi > Basidiomycota > Agaricomycetes > Auriculariales > Exidiaceae > Exidia > Exidia glandulosa. The sequence goes on along the minus strand of KV426170.1, from coordinate 87,329 downwards.
TGCGGAATGCTAGACCATTAGACTTGAAATTGACTGGCCGGCCTCCCCGAGCGGAATGCTACGTACGTCCTACTTCAACGGGACGTGCTACTGGAGCTGAGGACGCCGACGAGGGCGAGTATGACAGTGACGAGATGCATAGCTGAATGTGAGGATGGACAGGCGGGATAATGGGCAGAGGAAAGAAGAACGGGAGCGGAGTCCCGACACGCGCTCACGACTTCGACCCGTCCATGTCTCCGACCACAACCAAGACGAGCACAGACGCCTCAAGCGCATCATTAGCACCGATGTCCTGCAGCACCTGACTTTGAGGACTTTTCGTGGACGCTCACGCACGGCCGCGCTGTGAAACTACGCAACCGACCGCCGCTATCCGCATTCGCACATCGAGCCGTAGACCTCGTGCGCAAGGTTGCGCCAACCCAGGGAAATGCGCCTATGTATTGTCTTCTTACGCCGCAAACTCTATTCAACCTGCCCAGACGTACACTTGCTCGGGGCGCGCTGGCGCATGCCTCGCCGGGTATCACAACTTGCGACCGGATCCGTGCTGCTGTACATCCCCCCTTGGTACCTCGCCACTGTGCACGCCATGCCCTTCTTCACGCTCTTGGTTTTCCTGTTTGGCATATATCCCCAGGCCGCTTTGTGCGCATGCCGCCCCCGTCGCGCAACCAAAATTCCTCGCCACTTCTAACACCGTTGCTCGAGGCGTCTGACACCACCCCGCGTCACACTCTCCCTCCCGCCTCGTGTACAGAACTTCTGTGCGCTCACTCGAGACTCGTATCCACGTTACGACGCGTTCTTTCCATCTGCCCGCCTTCGTCGCCTCGCTAAACCCTCGCCGTGCGTTACACCCAACCCCTCGTCACTAGCCTACCCTCCCCTCTCCACTCGCTGACACTCATCGTTTGCGCAGATCTTGTGCACGAGATGGGGGGAAGAAGCTGGTATCGATTCGTGCGCCGCCATGGCGTGCGACGCCGCTTCGAGATTTTGTGACGAGAAGATCGAGCTGATTCAAGCAGCGGTTCTCACAACGGCTGAGTACTTGAGTCCCCAGAGCTTTCGCGGGATACGGGTTGTGCAGACCGTCGCTCGCCCGTCGTGTCGCCATTCCTCGCTCTCTCGCTCGCTGATGCTCGGACAAGTGCAGACAGGACCGATTTTTACGATATCCCGCGCGCGCGTGTGCGACGGTCGCGGAGACATTAACGTCCACGGACCGGTTGCGTGCCCAGTGTTCCACCTGGTACTGTCCTGATTCTCGTACTGTGGGATTTTGCATGCGTCCTGTACTTTGCAAAGCCCGCGCGCCTACTTACGCCGGCACAACACGGCCATTCCATATTGATGCTAGCTACGTCAAACGCTGATTATCATCGTCGCACACGCGCTCGCTATATACTTATGGTTGGAACAGTACCGTGTGCGCGAGCTTGTGACTCACATCGTACAATCCAAGAGTGTCTCACGTTGTCGCAGTCTGAGACGTCGACTTGTAAGCGGTTACCGCAGCGCAGGGAGAGTTTCAGGTCACACAGTACCGTAACTAGGGTATGAAGGAAAGACATGACAACCATAACATTTCGTTGTCTCTACGCACTGCTTCTCTCATTCCTCGCCGGCTGCGTCAAAGCTCGTTTCTCCTTCATCTGCCGTCTCGTACTAACTTGGAACGAGCTTCTTCCAAACTAGAGTCTGCGCAGGAGACTATCTCGTACTCCTCGTCCTCCTCATCCGAACTACCTCACGCGCCAGAGTTGCCTGAATCTTCATCAGCACCCTTCCCATCCCCAATGTTGCTCTCCTCCTTCATCTATCTGCTCACCTTAGTCCCTAAGCCGCGGATAGATGCACACAAGGAAGCCGTCCCGGGAGTGTTCAAAGTCGTCGGGTACTCCTGCAGCCCGAGCAACAGCCGCCAAAAGCGGGTATCCGGCTGGGATATAGATGTTGAAAGAATCATATTGTACGTGGATGTTGTGATGGGTGCAAGCTTCAACTATTACCATACATTCAGCATCATGTCAAGCTGAATGAAGCCGGATGTATCACTCGCGCACCTGCTATGACGTACTCGTCGCCATGGCGCTGCATGAAGACACGAATCTGAGATGATGTGTTCGCACCTCCTCCTGCGAGCGCATCTCGTATGAAAGAGACTGCGCAGTGCCAAAATGAATCATCATCCTTCGTGTGTGTCTCGAAGTACAACCGCGCGCGTGCAATCAACTCCTGTGAGAGCGAAAGGTTCCCATAAATGAAGGGAAACTTCCGCTTGTTGTAGTACACGTAGAGCTTTTCTTGTCGAATGATGTCCCACACTCGCTGGAGACGGTCGGTGTCATTGCCATCGCGGAGTTGTTCCTTTATGATGGCGTGCAGGGAGGAGTCCTGCGCCTGTTCGACAACACCTGTCTCCTCGTAGTACGAATGATTGGTCCAGATAAACATCTGAATGATCAGTTCAGAAGTCCGGCTCACACATGTGTGTACCTACATGGTGGTAGATTTCCAGTGGTGCAGAAGGCGACTGATCAGGATCCGCCCGAACGATGTCGTCGAAAAGACCGATGCGCGGTTCCCCGTTCTCATCAACTATCGCATGTAGACCAACCCATCTGAGTCTGTGAACGTTTTCCAAGTGGGCTGACGCGTCCTAGATGGAATGAGAGCGGCATTTTCCAAGGCTACCGACGGGACGCACGAGCATCTTATATGCCTGCACCTGTATGAGCTACGCTCTCTGGCTCACCGACTCTCACGGCATCGCGCACCAGTTTGAGTTGCGTTAAAGCTATTTCTTCTTCGCAGCCTTCGCTGGGTCGCAGAGTGTCCAAATAGGCGAACAGAGGGAATGTTCCTGGTCCAGAACAGGGATGAGAATGGGCCTCGGCGATTACACTAGACCTATTTACCTGCTTTGAATACCGCTTCAGGACCATTGGAATGACGGCCATAGAGCTGCACGATGTGAGGATGCGAGCCGCGCACAGTCCTTTGTGCCGTGTCAATGTGGCTATGGGTTTGAGACGCAGGTCCACTGACGACACTTTCTTGACATTTTCAAGGTACTGATGGTATTCAGCCAACTGCTGCGACGAGGATTTTGGCGTCGTCATGGCGTGTGTCTTCGCGTTCGGCGACTCGACATAGCGTATGACCATAATTTGGCGTTTGACGCGAGCCGATGCCCAAACGACTACGCCTTCGTCGGTCTCACGCTTCTGAATGACATCGAGTTTCTCTATGTCACAATCGCGCAGGCGGCGGAACTTCGAAGTATGAGTATCATAAAGTTGTACTTCTACTGCTTGAACAGATAACACACCTGGCCGTCGTATTTGACATCTGTTGACAGCTGAATCCCAGTGAGAATCTGGTTCGGGCTCAATGAGTCGTTCGCAGGGTAGGAATCGGATCGACGTACGTGGAAGAGCTCTATCTCTCGGTCAAGTTCGCCCAGCAACGCTTCGGCGCGGTTGGGCTTTGTGATGACGTTGCGCCAAACTCGCACCAGCGCGGGGCTCTTGCCCTCGACTTTGTCGTTGACAAGCGCCTCGATCTTGACAAAAACGCTATCATGGTTCGTTAACTCGTGAGAATATAAGGAATGAGTACCACGTACCAGTACAGGCGTCCGAGGCGCCGCTCAAGTGAGGTATCGATCTCGCAGTCGGCGACGGCCTGGTCGATCTGCTTCGCGTACGTGTCCGCTTTCTCCACAAGCAGGTACATCGCTTCGCGCTTTTTCTGAATTCTCTGCGGCGGATATGTGAGTATGACGCGATCGAGGAGGACTTGAAGTAGCACAGTACCTCAGCTGCTGCACAGATATGCGCGGCAGAGTTGAGGATCTGTTTTGCGATAGGTACGGCATCTGTAGCCGCGCCAGCGATGTTGAGCGCTACTGTAGCAGCAGCTAGGCCGTTAGAGACGAGGGCGGAGGGCTGACGGCGAGCAACGACGGCCATGGGTGAGGGCAACAGTGGAAGGGGATGAAACGAAAGGGCCACACAGTGCTGTTTATAGGAGCATCGGAGCCGAGTGGACAGCCTCGAGAAACCCGTACAGCGACCGACATGACGGCGGTACCTGTGCGGGTTTGTCCAGGGCAGCGCCCATCGTAGAACCGAGGATCGTCGGAATCCGTATTGGGCTATACCGGGAACGTCAAGCAGAGGCACTAGCACAAGCTTGCACAGTCTCAGATCAATGTCATGGTCCACAAGTTGCAACTTTGAGTCATACTCGCATGAGCACCTGTTCCCAGAATTGGGCTAACGGATTCTCGAGTCTTTTGGCAACGCCAGTTGCGGTACACAATGTAGATCGGTTCACGGTACGCCTGGAGCCGTATCTCGTCGACGGCCGAGTCGAGCTGGAGAAAAAGCGATCAAGAGAAACTGAGCCCGTACTTTACAAGTTGTGCGCGGCGATGTTGAGAGAAACAACGAGTTGGGCGAGGCGCGCATCAGCGAGTGACAGCAATTACCCAGCCTAACATCCGCGCAAGCTGCACCCCGGCGCACTCGGGAAAAACGAAAACCTGTGCGGTGAGCTCCATGCGGTGGAAATTAACGGCCGCACTGTAGCCACAGTCTGCAATCCACAATTCTTGCGCCCATTTCTTGCACCGTGGGATCTGCGACTCTGAGACTTCGGGAGTGAGCGCAGAAGGCAGAATTGGGAGTAACAGAAGGAGCACACGGGACGGCGCCGGGTGGTGCGAGATGAATTTGAGGAAGAGCTGCGCAGGGAAAGAAGGAGAAGAGCAAGATAAGGACACGCAGCGTCGCAAGGTTTATGATGCGAGGGATGCGAAAGGGCAGCGCGGACGGAGCGCAGGAATGAGCCAACGAGAAACGGAGGGCAAAGGACGGTATCCGGCCGCATGGCCATGGCTTGATGGTTAGGATCGTCTCGACGCTCGCGGTGCACACCACGTCGTGCGAGAATGCCAGCCAGGCAAGACCGGGGTTGAGCGCCAGAGACAACAAACGGTACGAAGCGTCAGCGAAAACGGCCAGGGCGTAGATGCGCGCGAGAAATCAGGTCTGCTTGGGCGCAGTTAGTCAACGGCGAGTGCGCGCAAGAAGCAGTGGATATAGCAGAAGTCGACGGGGAGAAGGACGAGTACAATGTTAATCCACATATTTACGCCGTCGCTTAAGGCGTAGAAGAACAAGGTCAATTGCTGCGTCTCGAGTGTTGATGTAGCCCGCATAAGACCCAAGACGAGCGAGCGCCAGAGCAAGGCTCAAGCCTCTGCGGTGAACGTGTGCAGCATAGGCTTCCCAATTCAGACGCTGTGGCAGGATGGCGCTGCGTCGCGCGCGCAACTCTTGGTCTGACGCGTCAAAGATAAACGAGACATGCAGCCGACCGCAAGACCGACGACGGAGAGCGCTATTGTGAGCAGACGCACAGCTGGGGGCGCGGTTCGCCGCTATCCGGCGGGTTATAGGGACGGAGCAAGGAACGCGCGGAAGCGGAGTTCACGAACTGCGACCCGTTCATGGCCCTGTCTCCGACCACCACCATGTCGAGCACAGACGGCTGAATCACATAGTTCGCCCCGGTATCATGGCTCCCAGGACTTATTGCGGACGCTCACGCTCGGCCCTGCGCTGAACTCACGCCCACGTCGTACCAACGGGTCTAGAGACCGACAGCTGCCGTGCGCATTGTGACCTTTCTCGCACATATTGAGCTATATGACTGGGCCCGGGAAATGCGCTTGCGGACTAATCCTCTTGATTGATTGCATGGATCGTACGCTCGATATGACTCTTGCCCTCGTCGTCTTCTTACGCCGCAAGCCGGGTCCAGGCCATGTAAACCAGACGCGCAGGTCGGATATCTTGGGTTGCCTCGTGCTCGTCTGATCCTCTGTGTTACGCTCTGATCTGTGCGGTCTTCACGGGATGTCCAAACCTCGTGTCGCGAGTTTTCGTCAGTAACGCTGTCGTGCCGCCGCTCTCGCGTACTCTGGGTTCTACATGCGTCCTTTGTCTTTGCGTATCCTGCGCACACAACACGTTCATTCCATCGTACCAGACCTTGCCGCAACTGCGCAGAGCTCGTGTAAATCTTGCGCGCGCTATTTACTGTCGGATTCGCAGAACATGAAGCTTCCTCTTCTCCCTCGCGACAACATGACTATACGGCATCGACGTCCCCTGCATCCAGGGCCCCATTGCGCGGCGGGTGCAACATTCGGTGTGTCCGTTCTCGTGCAGCCTGTTGCCCAATCAGTACGAGTAACGCATATCGTCCCGCCTAGAGTTCACTCGATACTGTCGGGATACAATCACCGTATGGTGGGTTCTGCATGCCCTTGCCAGTGCTTTACGTAGTCCGCGGTCTACTGTCACAACGGGACCATCCCATATGTATGTCCGTAACTGCGACAGGCTGGTGATCAATATTTGGCACGCCGTTGCGAGGAACTTTGGCAGACCTCGCAATCAACAGCGTTCCACGTCAGAACACACTGCTTCTACATATCATTGCTCGCCGGCTGAATCAGAGCTTGTTTCCCCATCATCCGCCGTCTCGTACTCCTCGTCCTCGTCCTCCGAACTCCCACACGCCTCAAAGTCGCCTGAATCGTCGCCATCCTCGATCTCTTCTTCTTCCTCCGTCTGCTCACCTTGTTCCGCAAGCTCCGGATAAATGCACACATGTGTGCCGTCCCAGAAGTCTTCAAAGTCGTCGGGTAGTCCCACAGCCCGAGCAACCTCTGCGAGAAGCGGGCATCCCGCCGGGATATAGATCTCGAGCTGATCGCATTGTATGTGGTTGTTGTGATGTGTGCAAACCTCAACTATTCTTACGTAGTCAGTATCGTGACAAATTCCATCCAGCGGGATTTCTCATGCACGCACCTAGTATTGTGTACTTGCCCACAGCTCGGGGCCAGAAGGTGATATCTATCCGAGATGTGATGTCGGCACCTCCTCCTGCGAGCACGTGTCGTATAAAAGAGACTTCGCAGGCCCAAAGC